>LT642254.1:972-17652 GCA_900128585.1 Stramenopiles sp. TOSAG23-3 | reverse complement strand
TCTTCTTCTTCTTCTTCTTCTTCTTCTTCTTCTTCTTCTTCTTCTTCTTCTTCTTCTTCTTCTTCTTCTTCTTCTTTTACTTCTTCTTCTTCTTCTTCTTCTTCTGTTCGTTGTTTGAATTTTGATTTTGTTGTTGTTGGTTGTTGTTGGTTTTACTATGTAACATCATATAAAAAATATAACATCCCCTTCGTTCGTTTTGTGATAAAGGGAAGAAAGAAGAGTGAATTGTTTTCAAAGAAACGAAACAGGTATACATTCTCTTGCCCAACTTACGTTTTCTTTCTCAAGCTAAAAAGATGTTTGTTATATCGATTATAACTGTTAGCATATAGTATTATATATATAAGATAAGACCATTTTATTTGGACAGGTCGAGATCGTTCACGTCGCACATCGACGTCCGCCGCCAAAAAAGTATTATGTTAGACTGGGTGGAGGTGCACAGTGGAATAGAGGGGGCTCTGGCATTTTCCCGGGGTCAAGGGCGGATTGTTGAAGCGTATGGGGAACTCCATGGGGTCCAGTTAGAAGAGCGTGTAGTGCAGATTGCTAAACAAATATTTGCAAGCAGCAACCCGTATCTTTTGGAATCTTCACATTTTTGCTTTAACTTCTTCGGCAAGAAATTTAGAGTGGTTAGTGTGGTGGATGCACGCATTTCAGCCGTTTCCAGTAGCAGACAATTTCAAGTGACATTCGAGAGATTTTCGTGGGGATTTGTCGTTTTTCTCTTTAAGGCACCACAACAATTTGGGGACGGGTACAAAACGTTCAGCAAGTGGGCACAAAATATTCATCAGATGGAAGCTGGTCCCTAAGAAGAAGAAAAATGCATGTCCATCACAGTACGTCCGTCCCTAAAAAGTCCATTTATTAAAATGATTTTTGGTACGTGTAATTTAAAACTAAAATACACAAAGTATGTGCCTGTTATTTAGATATTAAATCTAAAGTTTTAAATATTATTCTTTCAAAATGACTTCTGAAATTTCTCCCAATTCATCCCTCCTCGCAATGAATGTAAAGTTTTACACCGGATGAGGAAGTTGATTGTGGGTCATGGGGAAATGAAAAAAAACAAATAGTAATGCATATCAAAGACTAAGTGACAAAAGAGTATTTTGTTGAATGACTAAGTACGAAGTACACGCAGTAAAATCACAGGAGCAGAGATAATTACTTAAATAACAGCCATTACTTTGTTTTTAATGCATGTGTGTTAAACTTAACTTTACGATTTTTCTTCCGCAAGCTTGATTTGCTGTCGTTCTATTAATTGCGTCAAGGGAATCTTTTATCATACGTCTAAAATGACAATCGCTGTCATCCTTGCGTCATCCATGCAGGCAGCTGCCTTCCCCTTCCCCTTCCACCCGGGCGTTGTGGTCCTCTGCCCATTGACGGCGGAGGTCCTCTGCCCATTGGTGGTGGTGGCCCTCTGCCAACTGGAAATGGGGGCCTTCCAAATGCAACAGGGGGGGGGGTTCTATAGGGGGGTGGAGGGGCAACCCCAGCATTGTTCCCTATATTTTGACGTTTGTTAGGGTAAGCGCCTGACACCCAAGATCGGTCATCTACCCGAGTTCGCTTTGGACCGCCCGTGCCATTCCAGGAACTGGCAGAAGCGAACCGGGGGTCTACCGGTACGGGTGGGTAAGACATGTTCGCAGTGGGCGCAAAACCAGGATGCATCCCATTTACTGATTGTGCGTTTATGGACTGTTCAAATTTGCACACGACATCCCAAGCATTTGAAGATCGATCAGCTAAGTCCAAGTTCGCTTGAAGCCCTAAGTCGATGTCTGCATTCAAACTACTGCGCTGCTTCTCAGCCTCGTCCTTTAACTTTTTTATCAGTATTTTCCGTATCTTCCTTTCGTGCTTAAGGCGCGCTTCATATTTTTCTAGGCTATCAAAATTTTTCTCATAATTCATGTAAATATGTTCGGTGACAAAATCCTCGTCTTTCGAAGAATCTTCTTCTTCTCGGCCGAGAACGCTGGCTTCTTGCTCTGATTCTGTTTGTTCCATCAAAGATACAATGTTGTCTCGTAACAGCTTCATGCGGTTTTCCTCCAGGCTCGAATTTGTCCCCGACTCCTCTAAGGATTTGAGAACGGGCAGCAGTCCGTGTTTCTTTGTTTCGGAGTCACTTTGCAATTCGAGAAGAGGAGGCAGGGGCTGTTCTTCTAGGGTCTCGCTACTTGCCCCCGACAATATTGCAAAAAACGATGAAATTTTGTCCGGGCTAAAACAATTTCGCTCCGCCCATATCGAGCACACCCGATTCATCTTCTCCACTGCCGCTGCGTGACCCGCAAAATTACGAAATGTGCGGTCAATCAGCTTGGAAAAAGCCTGAGAAAATAAGTCCCCGTGTGACTTCTTGGTGTTCTGGATCACGTCGTTCAATAGGTAAACGGAAGTCATTTTTTTATTGATATCAAATTTCGCTAAGGTCTCACGAAACACTTTCCGCTGAATTTGGATATTCTGGGACTGCTGCTTCATAAAATTTGACGCATCGCTAATGGAACCCTGGGTCAGCTCAAGGTTAACAAGTTTCTCCCTAAGGGTATTTTCAAAGTCCGAGGCGTCCATTCCCCACCCCCTAGCACCGGACGGACGGACTAAAAACTTTCTCCCAACAACACTAAACTATTGCTAACAATATGCTTCTTCTATGAATTGTACCACTGAGGTGAAGATAGCTTTAATGTAAGAAGGGGGAGTAGGGATAGAGTGAAAAAATCAGGAGATCCGTTTGATTAACGTATACATTTGCTTCCCTTTGCATTTTCACAATTGTTTGTTTTTTGCTCGCTTCAAACAACCCTTCGCATTTGATGATTTTTATTATATACTTGTGGTTGGTAGTATAGTCTAAAAGGAGAATTCCGTGAAAGGCGGTACAATAATCATCATTTTTATTTCTTCTATTTATTATTATTATTATTTTATTATTATTATTCCTACATAGCACAGGCAGCAGCAACGGGGCGCGGGGGGATGGTGGAGGTTTATATTTATTAATAAAATAACATCAACACAACACAGGAAATCAAGGCAAATTGCTGGACCTGTCCTTTTCGCGGCAAGAGATTGTGTGTATTCTATTCAAAACTTAAGGTATATAGTTTCATCATTCTTTTATTTATCAGTTCTTCATTTTATTATTATATAACTTTGTATATATATTTATAATCTATAATAAGAAAATTTATTCTCTGCACACAAAATATTATTGCGCATTGTGTATACATAAAATACCTTACTATAAGAGCTTCTTCTTCTCTCCACCTTTCTTCTCTTTTTCAAAAAAAATGTTCCCCGACGGACACGATTGAAAGAATTTCAATTATATTTTCCCTTGTTGGAACAAACGTTTCGATCCAACTAATTTCAAAAAAGCCTCAAAGCTCTTGAAAAAAACCTCGTTGACAATTTTATATTGCTTCACCAAACAGTACACGTTTCTCAACATGGCGGTATCTTTGAGCAAGCATGCCACGACTGAACTGAAGAAAATCCTGCAACAAGAAGGTGCCGATCCTCAGAAAAAGTTAGACCAATTGCGATCCTGTTTTTCCGATGCAATTCAGAAGATTCGCGGGATGGAATCCAAGTTGTCAACTTCTCATAATAGATATGAAACAATTTCAAGTACTAATTCTGCGCTGGAGCGAAAAGTGGAAAAACTTGAAAATCTTTGCCGTACGCTGCAGCAGCAAAAGAAACTCCTTGGCATAGCAAAGGAGACTTCGGAAAGGGAGGAGCGTGCCAAGCAGGAAGCTTTGTCGAAAAAGTTCGAAACCTCAATAGCAGACATCCAAACTCAAATTAATAACCAAGCCGACCAACGAAGGGAGCAAATCGAAGAAAACAGTGAACTGCGCAAGCAGTTGCAGAGCCTGATACAAAAGTATGACAAACGAGAAGAGTATTTTAAGCAGCAGTTACACGCCGAGGATTTGAAGCGCCAACTACTGGTGGCCGAACAAGCGCAGGAAAACCATGCCATACAGGAAGATCTGAAGAAGCTGAGTCTTTACAAAGAGCAGTCAGCGCTACTTCAACAATCAGAATCTCGGGCAACTCAACAGCTTAGTTTCTACAAGGAAAAATTTGATTCCTTTGACGAGGCAATTGCTGAGAGCAACAAGACTTTCACAACGCTCAGGACCAACTTGGACTCATCAGGAAAGATCATAAAACGTTTGGAGGCCGAAAATAGACTGGTAAAGGAGAAGGAGACGGCTACTTCCAAGCAAAATTCTAAACTTTCAGACTTGTGCAAAGCTTTACAAAAACAAAGATCAAAGTTAGCGAAAGAAACGGCTGTATTGAAGGCCAAAGTCGTGCAACTCGAAAAGCAGATAGAGAACTAAAACTAAAAGTCTTTGATTAAGCTTTAATAGTTTTTTATTCGCATCCTTTTTGCATTTTGACAAGCGTCTCATGGACCTTTCTGCGAGCTGCGTTGTTTTCATTGTCCTACAAGGACTAAGTTTTTCTTAAAAACTTTACTTCATGAAAGAATGCAAACCTAGAATGTCTAAATCTAGATATTCAGTTCGCAGTATACATTAATTTTAATTACTTAAATAACAGCCAATTTTCTTGTTTTTAATAACTTAGTAAAATGTTTTGTTTCAATAGCGGATATTGGAATCAACTACCGAGGAGTGGTCTCTGCTATCGTTAACAGCGCCATCATCGTAGAAATTGTCATGAAACAAGTTGACGAATTCGTCAATATCTAGAGTTTCGTTTCCATCCGCGTCGTATTGCAATACAAGTTTACGCAATTCTTCCATAGAAAAATAAGTTTCAAATTCTTCTGTATCGGAACCATGAGAACTTGCTAGAGCCCCGTACAATTCTTCAATCGTTATGCCCCCAGATTTGTCCACATCAAAAAGATGAAATATTTCTTTTATTTCTTCTACCTGTTTGGGGGCGAGTTGTATATTGCGTCTTTTCCTTTGCGATTCTTCGTTATTCGTGACGTAATCAAGCATCTCTTGGTAAACGCTCTCGGGGAGGTTCGGGAAAACCGCTTCGCACATTTCTTGAAACGTTACAGTTCCAGAGCCATCTTTGTCAATTGCGGAAAACATGCTCCCGGCGTTCTCAAACAAGTGTTGGTGTTTCATGTTTGCGGACGTTTTAAATTCAGTCGAGTCAATGGAGCCTGAGCCATCATCGTCGTAACTATTGAACAGCGCCCTAACGGATTGCACGTCTTGCATTGTGTATGGCCCAAAATGTTTCACACGCTGAACATTTTCCCCTCCCTTCAGCGGTATCTCTGCACTTGCGCGAGCGCCAAAAATTGAGGAATGGACATTGCGCAGACGGTCCTGTTCGCTGGATCCCAAGTGAACGTTTTCCATCAATTCTGCCTCAGCAAGCATCGAATTGACACGGGTCAAGGTTTTCCGCATACGTATCCTTTTACGAACTTTTACTGCCTCTGAAACCTCTACTACACTTGCAGTTTGCGGCTTCTCTTCAGCATCTGCCACGGGTGGCAACAATTCTGGGGCGGATGCGCTCCCAACCATGGGAGGCCGAGGATTCTTTGGTAAGCTTTGCCCAAATATAGAATTACGAGGGCTCTTCTTTTCGGTCTGCGGGTGCCATGTGGCCCCCAATTGCTCCTGCAAGAACGGGGAGAGTCCTAGGTCGGGAGTTTGCAGAGCGATAGAAGAGGATAAAACCCTTTCTCTTGATGTTATTTCTGCTGAAAAGTGACGGTACTTTGGGCCTTTGCTTTCCTTCAATGGCGGTAAAGTGTTTGAGTCGTCTGGCTTCTCGAGCTGCCCCAAAATTGCACTGAAGCTTTTTGACCCCCCCCCCCTCCGATTTAGGGGATGGCGCCCTGCTACGTACCAACGCGGGTATAGCAACGCGCGCGGCATCTTTCTGTGCCCTCTTTGCCTTTTCCTCCCTTATCTTATCTACCGACTCCATGACAAACTGGCCGTGTTTTAGACGCTCGTGCCTTCGGTGATTAACAGGAGGGGTCAGCAGCCAAGGAACCTTCTTTGCTCGCCCCTCTGCTATCCTTTGTTTTTCCAATACACTGACGCAAAGGCTGCCCATGGGAAGCCCATCGCACGACCAAATTCTGCAGCTAAGATCCATCGAGGAACTAACAACGCAAAATGGCCTTTCGTTCACCGCGTGCAAATGATTGATTGCGTCGGAGTGGGCCTTCCATGCTTTCACCATTGTTACCTTAACGTCCTTGTTCTTTCCTTGAACTATACCCCCTGGCTTGTTGCGGGTGTCAGAGTTACCCTCAAAATTTATGTCGCCTTTCGCTGACCGGTGAAACCTCCTCCTTGCGTTATAGCTTATCAACCCTGTGACCGACTTGGTTACAGGGGTTATTTTGTAAGAATCTATGAAACGTTTCAAATCCCATTTCTTTATCGATCCAACGTCGTCGCCGCTGTACAGCTCAGGAAAACCTTTGCTTGTTGAAATTGCTATAGCATTCACGGCAACTGGTTGCAAATTACTAGGCTCTTCCTCCTCCGTTTCATTTTTCTCTAAGGGAATGCCGGTCAAAAATGCAAAATTCTCCTCTTTCTCTCGCTTCTCAATTTTTTGCATCGTAGCCATGGACACAAATTCATTCACAACGGAAAGATTGTGAAATGCATGCAATACTCTTCCCCTATTTACGTCTGGTCGCACCGTCCATATCGCGATTAAGCCGCTGCAATCGCACGATACCAGGATAGGGTAAGGGTCTACAAATTTGATGCACGTGATTTCGACGGTGTGGTGTAAGTAACTGCCGTTCTTTTCCAGCTTCAGTTGCTGAAAGTCCCAGATTCTAATTTTAAAATCTGTAGCTGCCGTTGCAACAAGACTCAAGGTATGCGATACCGCCATGCACCCGACGTCACGGTCATGAACGTCGTTAATACTTCTCATGCTCGAGACAGTCGGAGGGTGGCTTAAACCTTCTCCTGGTGCAATTTCATCGAACACTCTTATCGACTTATCCCAAGATGTACTTACAAGGCAATCATCTTGCCGAATCATAACTAGTGCCGTGACATCACAAGAGTGCCCTTGGAACCGTTTCATAACCGCACCGTTCATAAAGTTATGCACTAAAATATCGCCGTTGTGGTAGCCCACGATCAGTTTTCTATAACGGCGATCCAAACACATTGAGGTAATTTCTGATTTACCAATATTTCTATAATGCTGCAACTCCGCCCCATCCTCCGCGTTGTAGATGAGAATATCGGACCCAAACGCAACGGCAAACTTCATAAATTCAGGATTATATTGCACGAAGGAGGGAATCATTTCTGTAGTTCGCTTGCGTCTGCATTTAAATACGTGCAAATTGTAGCCCGCCGCAACACAATCCTTTCCGGGCACCATAATGTCAAAACATTTGGGTTGAAATCCACCGACGCCTTGGCTAACTTCCCAGGTCTCCAGCAGCAAGGCTTTTGAGTGCGTGGAGCGCCGTATGTCCCACATTTTGAAATTCCCTTTTCGATCCAACGTAATTGCATTTGAACCAGTTGTGAAGGGGGCCAGACTGACGCCAACGAGGGGCGAATGATGTCCTGAAATTGTCATTATTGGGAATTTTGACCCTTTCACATCCCAAATAAGCGCCTCGTATTCAAAGCCAGCACTAACTAACAAATTTTGGTCGTCAGCATAAACTATAGAAACTACCCCTCTACTGTGCCCTTGAAGTGGCGAACGAAACTTTTTTGTGTGTATATCCCACAATCCTAAATTTTTGTGTTTGTCAATAGAAGACGTGACCAGTACGCCTTCTTTTTCTATTTCCAGAATGTCCATGGCGCAGGCACGATGGTATCCTTCCAAACGAAAGAACGGACTCAGGTCGTAAAAATCTTTAAGACCCCCCGCAGTTGTCATCACAACTTTGTAGCCTTGTATTATTCCAGGGTGATTTTGAGAAGGCTCCTCACTGACCCCATTACTAATCACCTCATGCCCTCCAACCGCCCATACCAAATCCGACACAGGGCAGAACTTTAGTTTTAAGACCATTGCCGCGGTATGAATCTGGCCACAAAAACGGTACTCATCCGGCTTGAGCAACGCAGAAGTTTTCAAAAAGGGGTTTTTCTTTTGCAGGCCACATTCCCACAGCGAAATACCCAGATCAGATGAGGCAATCACCAAAATGTTCTTAGGGACAACGTAGCAAACTGTCAGCACGCTCGCTTTAACTTCCTGGATGTCTTGACGGATTTTGTGCTCGCTCTCGTTTTTCTTTTGTTCTTCCGGGTGCACTCCATCCCTTAAATCCACGGTACCGCGCAGCAGGAAATTGTTGTCGTACATTTTTAGAACACAGGTTCCTTTTTCAAGCACTGCCAAACGATTGATTTCAGGGATCCAAGTAATCCCAGACAACTCCCCTTTCGTATATTTGTCCACAAACCGTTTGTCTTCAACAAACTGGTATTTAAGAGGAATTTTGACACGGCGGGTTGCAAGCAATCCCGCCTCCACACAGTACGAAGTAAATTCCTCCCATTCTACTGTTCCGTCGCCATTGATATCAATCTGGTGAAACAATTCGACAAGATCGGTCACAAGATGTTTTCGATCGTCTTGGTCGGGTGTAAGAAACTCCAAAAACGTGTCAACAAACTCGTCCAAGTCTAACCCGTCGCCCTCTTCTTCCTCTTTCGTTTCAAAGCGTGATCTCAGATCGTTCAAAGCTGAGCCCTCCAGGGACATCATTATGTCCATACCTGACTTCGCAACATGAACGTCTTCGTCCAAGTCATCAGGATCGGAATCAACGTCAGCAACTACAACTTCCGGGTTGGCAGCAACGTCTTCCTGGTTGGAACTAACGGTTTCCTGTTTGCCAGACTCCTCTGGATGTCCCTGCTCTTCCATTTTGTATCCGGTTCTAGACGCAAACTTCGGCAACACTAATTATGTAGCAGAGATTCCTTCTACCTTTTTAGTGGTGGTTTTCAATCAAATTGATTAGACGAATGTGCTATCCAATTTCGCCAAATGAAATGTAATCAACCAGCGATTGCAACCGCTATTTTTTAATAATTGTTTTTATTATTATTATTATTACTAACACTAACGTAACTCGCTAATGTGACCATGGACAATAGTAGTTTTATTACTATAATATAGCATGCAAAGAGAAGAAGAGTAATTCAACTGCATTGCTGCATTCTTAAATTATTGCATTCTTCACAATTCATCACAGCATGCATGCAGCATGCATGATGCAGTCCACGTGGAATTCAGTCCTTATTTTTTCATCAGTCGTCAGAGCTAAAATAAAATAAAATAAAATAATATAAAAATAACGGCATTCCGCTCGCTCAGCTTTCAGCTTTCAGCTTCAGCTGTACGTTTTTACTGTAATACATTATAACACATCTAAATAGTATAGAGATTTCATACTGTTAAACATATATTAATTTAATACTATTCTTTTTTTTTTCTTCTTTCATTCATCTTTTTTTCTTCTCCTCTCCTCTCCTCTCCTCTCCTCATCTCTTCTTTTTTTTTTTTTTTTGAATAATACTGTAATAAAAAAAAAAAAAAATAATAAATAATAAATAATTAATAATAATAATGTTTGAATTAATTAAAAAAAAGAGATGTACACCATTTTTATTTACGTAAGGTTCTATTTAAAACGATAAATTTATTACTTCATGATCGGGACCTTGTAAAACGTTCGTATTATCCGGTCAACAAAGTTGTCGTTAATCATTGCTTTGCGGTATTTTATTTACTGGAGAAAGCGGTTCCTTCTACCTTTGGGATTTTGACTGCGGGAAACATGCCTTTCTATGGAACGGTAAAATTCGACCCTCACCTCATAACTTCTCAGATACTAGTGTTGCAGGCTAGTTTTTACTTGGTGCAAGGAATTTTGCTGCTGTGCCTGCACTTCTTTTTTGGACACTCTTTGTCGATTGGTTTTTTGTTAGAATGGAGAAGACTAACGGTGTCTACAGCAAGCGGGTGGTCACACATTGCAGTTTTAGTCGCTGTCTCCATTTTTGTTTCATTTTTATTTGTTCCGATAATAGAGCGCGCAAAAAAATGTCTGGATTTTTCTGTTACAATATTTTTCATCCACTGGATTAACACAATGATTTATGATGTAAGTAAGGCCACTTGTTATGGCGCCCTCCGCGCCCCCCCCCCCCGTTTTGTTTTCTAACCTTTAACACATCATTTCATCTATAAAACAGGGCTTGCCGACAAACGGTGAATGGTGGTTTATAAACGGATTTTGTTGCGCGTTGATGTGCATAGCTGGTGAACAACTATGCATGAGGGAGGAAAGCAAGGATATAAAAGTGTAGGGCCGGCAAATAATAATTTCCTCAGTTTGCTGCACACCCTCTTCTTGATGAACAATCCAAATTATTTACGCATAGAGAAGAGTTCTTATACATATAGATTGCCAATTTGTTTGGAAAGTTTTGATCATATAAAATATTACCAATTATTACCAATCAGTAGAGTATAATACCACCCCGGCGGCGGGACAACCGACCCATCATCATATTTTATTATTATATTATTACCTAACTAATATTATTATTCTTTTTTCTTCTTAAAAATTATAATAATTATTAAGCTTTATTTAATAAATATTAAAATATTATATATAAAAAAAAAGAAGAAAAAAAACAACGCACCACCCCACATAAGTATAATTTTATACTGGCTCGTCGTACAACATTTGGCTGGCGTTTCAATTTGGTGGTGGTAGACTGAGACGCCTGGTAAACTTTGAGGGCCATTCCTATTATGAGCAGCCTTGCTTGCGATGAGGAGGGTGAAGAAAACCTTGGTGACTGTGAGGTAATACCGCCAGGGGATTGGGTGGAGCACGTTGCGAGGTATGTAACCCTCAACTCAAGGCATGCGAAGGGGTACCCTAGTTTTAAATGGAAAACGTGTTTCTTGAAGCCCTTCCAAAAGAATATCAGTCTCGCACAGAAGGAAGTGGCGTTCTACAAAAAAATCTGGAGCACTGCTTACCCTACACCTTCGTTTTTCCCTAAGTTTTTTGGCATTTGTTCCAGAGACCAAACTGGCTGCAGGTTTATAAAACTTCAGGATATCGAGGCCCCCTTTTTAAACCCATGCTCAATTGATATTAAGTTAGGGACAAGAACGTACGACGAAGAAGCATCGATCGAAAAAATCTCTAGAGAAAAATTAAAGTTTCCTTACCAAGAGTCTGTTGGGTACAGGATCATCGGGATGAAAGTTTACGACAAAAAATCTGGGCAGTATCGTCTGTTTGACAAATCCTATGGCCTAAGTTTCAACGACAAAAATATTCCCCATGCGTTGTTGAATTTCATTTTTGATGGAGAATTCTTTCGGTTCGATGTTTTGGAGAAAATCATTGAAAAGCTTCTGGCAATTGAGAAGTGGTTCAGCGAGAAGAGCCCTTACCGGTTTTATGGACATTCGGTTTTAATTGTGTATGAAAGTGACGGATGTTGCAACAGTGACAGCGTAAACATGGACCAAGATGTAAGGCCTCTGCCGCGCGAGCACTCCTGCGTGGACGTTAAGCTAATAGACTTTGCTCACTGGTATGAATCTGAAGGCGTGAGCATAAAGAGGGATGAAAGTTCGATCAAAGGCATAAAGTCCCTTTTGCGCTCCTTCCAGTGGGTCGAATCTCTCGTGAAATCGCGGGCTTATACAGAGAACACCTGAAGATTAACATTGCACATTGACTGTAAATTAAAACAAGAAAATTGGCTGTTATTTAAGTAATTTTAAATTTAGCTTCGTCGTACCCTAATCCTAACTGTAAATTTACATTTTTAATTTTCAAGTCAAGATTCTTAAATGTTTAATACAAGAAAATTGGCTGTTATTTAAGAACCAAAATATATAGTATGTTTTAAGACTCTCATTTTAATGTTATTTAAGTAATTAAAATTAATGTACTGCGAACTGAAAACTGGAAACTGAAATCTAGAGTGGAGTCCATGAACGATCCGAATCGGTACTTAAATGTTTATATGTTTTAGTGTCGAGGGAGATATTTGCACTAATTCGTACACTACACACACACGATTCCACAATTTTCCTTTTGGCGCAAATCTAAAGCAACGACTGCAAAACTGAATTTTGTACTTTCTCTGTGTCCTTTTGGAATAAACGCGCACTGAATCTCATATAATTTATGAGAAGTACTTGATTTAAAATGAGAGTCTTAAAACATACTATATATTTTGTTTTTTCTAATATACCGGTAGTACGTTATTATTCAATAATACCATACTAATCAGTTTTTTTTTCAATAATACCAAATTTTTGTTTTTAAATTTTGATTTTTTTGTCTTGCTTCGTCCCTGCTCCCTTTTATATCCGGGTCATTTCAAAGTGATCTTCATCGGAAATTCTTTCGATGCCAGAAAATTTAACACTTTTATTCTTGGAACCGCCTTTCTTTTTCTTCCTCTTCTTCTTCCCACCCCCTTTACCACCCGGCCCTTTACTTTTCACCCTGTTGTATTTACGCCTGGGTGTGTGGGTTTTAAAATCGTCCATCGAGTCTGCGGGGTAGCTCCCAGACAAAACGTTCGTGGCCTCCGAGCCTTGGAAATGGGTGAACACCCAAAAACGACGGGGATCCACACGCCCGATCAAAGTATACAGAGGCATTAATTGAAATGTATCCTCAAAACTGTTGAAGTCTCTGTACACCAGAGCCCCCGGGATACACGAAAACAAACTTACAGCGGACGCAAGAAGTATGCCACATTCCACGGCATGGATTCTTATTTTCTGCAATGCCGCATCGTTGAAACATTGCAACGCGGCCAAAAGCACATAAAACACAGTGACCAAAATCCTGTACACCAGTTTGAAAACAGACTCAATTCCTGCCGCAGGGGACTCAAACAAGCACCCTTGGGCCAAAAACACGCAGTGGTACACGTAAAATACCGTATCATCATCAGCGCTATTGCTGCTACTGTCGCTACTGTCGCTGTCACTACTGTCGCTGCTAACAGACGAGCTGGAGGCAATAGACACGTTAGTTGACGGCTTTTCTTCTTCCCCCTTCCTTCCATCACTATCACTATCGCTCTTGCTATCAGATGCGTCGTACAGAGATACGCGCTCTGCTGCACTGTCGGTTTCACCCGAACCGGCCCGGGGCTCCGGATCAACGGCGGCGGGGCTCCCATGTTTCCGTCCAGGATCCACAAGGGAGGGGAATTCCCAACGCATTTCGCCCGAAACAGTATGTTGATAAAACAAAGCGTCATGATGATCGTCCCACAATTGTTTCCAATACCCACCTTCACCCAAAGGCGGCTCCTCCCATCTACTCTCACCGGTTCGCAATTCGTAAAAGTACGGTTGGCCGGCGTCATCAAACTGTTGGACCCACCCAGCTGACGGCTCGGCTGTTTCTTCTCCAACCTTGCGGTCCTCCTCCTCGAACCTAACTTCCATTTGCTTACGTCGCCTCTATCCAATCGATATCGTTACGCGTACAATTCAGGCATTGTAATTTCAGTATTCACTGAGTTAAATGAACATCCGTTTACATACACCCATTCAATTCCACTTTTAAAAAAAAAGTTCTACGTGCTTCCTACCATACCGTCGTACCAACTTTTTGTTTCGTACTTTTTCATAATAATAATAATAATATTATAACATACTACAGCAGAGGAGAAGAGAGAGAAGAGAAGAGTGGGAATTCAATCATCAATATACTGTAGCTAATATTATAATCCTTTTTTGTTTTTCTTTCTTCTTTTTTTCTTCTTCTTCTCCATTTTCAAAAAACAAAAAAGAATATACAATGCTGTATCTATGTATAATCATTAATGCTGTATACGTGTATTAATAGTACGTATATTAAAGAATTCGAGAATAAGCTTCGATTTGGAAAATAATAAATTTTTGGCCTTATTTTATTATTAGGACTTATTATAGGGGCATAATCAGGGTTAGTATTAAGATTGAAATTCCTAATATTTAATAATTTCTATACTATTGCTATATTAGACTATAATATAAAAATATAAAAAATAATAAAAAATAATAAAAAATGAATACAGAAAGAAGAAGAAATAAACCTCCTTCCTTCCTTCCTTCCTTCCTTCCTTCCTTCCTTCCTTCCTTCCTTCCTTCTCTCTCTCTCTCCTTCCTTCTTTCCTTCCTTCCTTCTCTCTCTCTCTCTCTCTCCTCTCCGTTCTCCGTCCATCCTGCTTCGTGTTGTTTGTGGTGGTGAGGAGATGATATTTTATTATAAAATACACACTAAAAAAAAAAGAAGAAGAAGAGAATTAAACTTTTTTTATTTAAGTATTGAGTATATAGTTTGTTTTTTATTAAAAAATGTATATTCCGGAAATGACGACCAATTGATCTAGTGTTGGAGAAAGAGGAAAGCTTTCTTCTTCAATTGTATTACTATTTTGAACGATTTAAGACTGGAAAGGAAGTTGCCTGTTTTGTGTTTTTCGTTTTCATTTTTCCATCGTGCGAACTGGAAACTATTGAACTATCCTTATAAGAGTAATGGCAACCTTCGCGTCGTCCGGCCAAAGCGCTGGGAACGTGTCGGCGTCTGGTGTTGTAACCAGCGCGTTTCAAGAAAAGTACATGACGCATGAACGGATTGGGAAAGGGGCGTATGCTACGGTTCATCGATGCACAAGGAATATGGATGGGAAGACTTTTGCTGTTAAAAACATCGACGTGCGGCCGCTGAAGCTAAGGGAGTCCTTTGATCCGGAACGGTTGTTGCGAGAAGTGAAAATAACGCAAAGCCTTTCGCACCCGAACATAGTCGGGCTGGTAGAAACGTTTTGGACCAAGCACGACGGCTCGATCCCCCACAACCCGGGGGAGTACGAACGGTTGCTGCTCGTGTTAGAATACGCGCCTGGAAAGGAGCTGTTTGACGAAATTTTGAGCCGTGGAAAATTTTTGGAAGAGGACGCACGACCGGTCATGTCGAAAGTGCTGTCTGCTCTTATTTACATTCATAGCATGAAGATAGTGCATCGCGATATCAAGCCAGAGAACATTCTTCTGACCGATGACGGCAGCGTGAAATTATTGGATTTTGGGTTGAGTAGGACAGTTGGGTCGGGTTCGTACGCAAAGACGTTTGCTGGAACCCCGGAGTATTACGCCCCTGAGGTTGACCCGAAACGGCGCATGGGGGGGGCGGACGAAGGGTATGGCGTGAAGGCGGACTGCTGGTCGTTTGGTGCGTGTTTGTATGTAATGCTCTCGGGAATTTTCCCAGAGTTCGTCAATGACGGCTCCGGTCAAATAAGTTTTGCTCGGTCGTCCCACTGGGGCAACGTCTCCGACGATGCGAAAGACCTGATCAAGCAGCTGATGAACCCGCACCCTGAGGGACGACCATCGTCCGAAGCATGCCTCTCCCACCCGTGGTTCCAAGGCAAGGCCACCGTGGTTGCCCAAACCTCAAGCCCGCAGCATGGGACGAAAGAATTGTCGGATAGTGCTGTGGGAAAATCTGGGGACAAGAAACGAAAGGCCGTTCGGACGGCCTCTGGGGTTCTGATGGAGGTCGATACGAGGGACCATAATAGTGAGCAACAGCCGATGCTACTGCAGAAACAGTACAACGGCGACATTGTGTATAGATTAACCAATTTGATGAATTTGCAGCTTCAGATCGAAGATTTGTTCGAAGAGGCATACAATCTGGCGAGTGGCGATTTTAGAATTGCGATATCGTTGAATGCCAAAGTGAGCAGTATGCAGCTTCAAAAGTCGGGCGCCATGATGGACAGCCTTGGCAAGACCGCGGCAGAATTGGCAGAAATCATCGATGATTTGAAGCTCGCCGTTGAAGAGGGCGAGCCTGAACTTGCTGGGCAAATTTTTAAGAACATTCAAGGCTTCGTCGCTGAAATGAGGCAGCGTGCAAAATCGTTGATGGAGGAGAACGGGAACCTTATGCTGAAGCTTAACTACACGTGCGAAGCGGCCCTGCAGAGACGCTTGCCGAACATCACCGATGCCGCAAACACGGGCAGCAGCAGAAAATCAAATGAAATTATCGAGGCAGTACTTCCGTTGACTCCACCACGCCTTTCTCCTAGGAGTCGTAGTAGTTCGCCCGAAGCTGAAAGCGGTAGGCAGGGGGAGGACGACAACGTCATGACAAAAATTTCAGGCTGCGTCCATAAGTTGTCCGAGGTGGATACGATTTTGCAAGAATTCACTAATTTCTGGACTGCTATCGACACCGTGATCCTGGGGGTGTACCAGAAAAACCAGCATGTGGAAAGTATGTTGAATTACACCCACAATAGAAAGTTGCGCGATCGCTTCTTCGACAGACTAGACGAGTACGGAAAGCTGTGGGTTGAGATTGGACAGGTCTGTAGAAAATACCAAGAAGGGGATTCTGCTCGAATCAAGAATGCCTACAAGTTCGTGTCGCCGTTGCTCCTGAAATCCGCGTAAGATACAAGAAGCGAGAGCTAAAAATAAGTTTAAATAAAAACAAGAAAATTGGCTGTTATTTAAGTATAAAATTAAATATTTAGCGTCCTCATACCCTAATCCTAACTTGGTTCTGTAGTTTTGTTTCATTGTTGGTTGTCAATCACCGAGGGGATG
>LT642253.1:9070-27985 GCA_900128585.1 Stramenopiles sp. TOSAG23-3 | reverse complement strand
CTTTGTACTTCGCTTCCAACAGAAAAAAAGTGCGTTGTAAAATAATAGCTTCATTTCAGAAACAAGAATCCTTATTTGCAAGGTTTAATTGTCCGCGCCAAGTAATGAAATATAGATTTGCCCTCGCCGCAGTATCGATTGCTTTTATCGCCAAATACACGAACGACAGCAAGCAATACATGAGCCAACTGAACGGCGCCCGCGAACAAAACGCGATGCTGAACCTGGCAGGAAAGCGCGCCGTCGTGGTAGGTGCGACCAGTGGGATAGGACGTGGGATCGCCGAAAGACTCGTGCAGGCAAAGATGGACGTAACTGTTGTTGGAAGAGAATCGAAACGGTCTGAGGAAGTATTGAAACATTTAAATTCAATGGCTAAGGCTAACGAAGGCCAAAATATCAACTTTGTAAAGTGCAATTGCTTTCTGCTTTCTGAAGTAAACCGTGCTGTGGACGAAATAAAACAAAATCCTGTCGATTACCTGGTGATGACACAAGGCATGGCGACAATCCAAGGCTTTACTCCTTCGAAAGAGGAAGGCCTGGACCAAAAGCTAGCCTTGCACGTGTATTCTAGGGCCGCGTTTGCAGGTTTGCTCGTGCCGGCTATGGCGCAGTCAAACGACCCGCGCGTCTTAAGTGTTCTTAGTGCAGGAGTTCATTCTCCGTACTCATCGTACAAGACTGATCCGGAACTTTCTCAGGGGCAGTACAGCATTAAGAATGCAGCCGATGCGGGAGGGTTCTATAACGACATTGTCTTTGATAAGCTTAGCGAAGCAAACCCTGGGATCAACTACTTTCACGCTTCTCCAGGCTTTGTAAACACAAACTGGGGCACCGAGATGCCTGGCCTTCTTCGATTTATGATACGAGGCCTCCAGTGGATGGGACGGTCTCGGGCCGATTGCGCTGAATACATGGTACGAGGTATGACAAACCCAGAAGCAAAGGCCGGGAGCCTTCACCTGTTGGACCAGTACGGGCTTGAGTCCCCAAAACTAACGCCCTTGCACTCTGAAGCCAAGGATTTTGTATTTGAGCACATTCAAAAGATATTGACAGAAGGAAATTCGGTTGCGGGCAAGAAATAAAAAACACAAAATGTGTGTGGAAGATGATTATGTTTTCACTATCATAAACGATTGTATATTCGCGTGTCAAGTTAATTAATTTAGCACGTCTCTCCCCTACTTCCTCCCCGCTTTTTCCCCCACGGCGTCTTTGGCGCCTTCCTTGCCTGTCACAGATGAAGCGCTGTCGTTTTTTTTTCGTAAAAACAAATACCCAAGGCCAACCACAACACTGATCCCAATGCCCAACAGCGAGTACTTCATTATCATTCTTCGCTGCGCCAGCTGCCTCTGCTTTTCCTGCGAAATCGGCCGCTTGCCTTCAATGTCTGGGTTTAAAGCGCTCATAACTATATCTTCGAAGAGCGTTTCCAGCGCTGGGTCGTTGGCTTTCCTGCTCACCACAAAGGGCGCGTCCAACTTGTAAGAGTTGCACAACTGCGCGACGCCATCCATGACGTCATCGCCACCGCTCGTCTCGTCCTGCATACCAACGTACACGCACGGGATGTGGTCGGGTATCCGAGCCTGCAGGTCTCTCAAGTAGCTCAAAGATTTCGGTTCCGCGGTGTCGAACACCATGCAGACGACGTCACACGCATCCAGCCGGTCTGCTGGAACAGGGATGTTCCGCCCCATGTCCGTTACCATAAGCGCAACCTCGTCGCCACCCTCTGGCGAATACCACCTCACTGCGGACTGCTCTCGAAGAGAGCTGTGGTCGGACGTGGAACGGCTGTAAGCGTAATCGTCTTCCTCGTCCATCATACCGTCCAGATCCATGTCCCCGTTTCGCCCGCCACCGGCCCGTGCACTGCCATCCCCGCCGAGTTCGATGCGAAAGTCGCTCCCGTCGTTTGCCGCGCCGTACGCGTCCGTTCCGTCCCGTCCCGCAAGGCTGCCCAGAACCATGCTGCGCCCATGGGGTGAATCGCCGAACAGGAAGCACCGTATCATCTTTCGGTCCAGCGTTTTCGCCGTCTTGACCCCCGACCTCTTGGCGGTGACGCGTATGGCTTGGCCCAAGTGCAGCTTGTTCGCGGGCCACTTGAGGTGGATCTGCTTGGCAATGGACCCGCGCTCCAGGGCGTTGCCGGGGAACCCCAAGTACCACATGTAGCGCATGGTCGCCCTTGCGTCTATGGCGGCCATCATGGACCACATCGAAAGCCAAGAGGACCGGGGCAGGGCCAACTCTAAATCTTCCGACGGCCTGGCAGCGGCGCTGCTGCTGGCCGGTTCGGCCGCGGCGTTTGACTGCACAGGGACCATCAGGTACTCGACGCCGTTCGGAAAATTGTACCGCGGGTCGGTCCTCCACGGGTTTTCCGGGGTGACTTCGAAAATTTCCTCTAGTCGACTTTCTCGGAGCAGCTCACCCGCATCGTTGTCGGCGTCCTCCTTGTACTGCTTGAAGAGGGACTCTAAAAATGCAAGCGCGTCGCTGATCAACTCCGTGTTCTGGTCCGCGTCTTTTCGAAGGGGGGGTAAACACTGGGAGTTGTCGAGCGCGGGAGACCCCGCCCTTGGGTCCGTCGACAAGGAAGACGTCCAAAAACTGCTGGGGCCGGCGGCCAGGGCCTCCGAATCTTCCGCGTCCTCTAAAATCATGTGCAACCCTATGTCGCCGTCCCTTTCGTAGCCAAAATGCCGCAAGAGCATCCACGACGATTCGGGCCGATTGCGCAGAATGAACATGGTGTTCAGCTGAATAAAACCCTCCAGGGTAATCTTGTCGTTCACTATTGCCATCCCCTCGGACGCCTCCGATTGCAGTGCTTTTTTCACAGCAGCGATGTCTGACGGCTCCATCTGCGCGGCGAAGCATTGCACTTGGAACAGGTTCAGCTCCTCGTCGCTCAAAAATCCATCCTTGTCGCAATCAAAAATACGAAACACGCGCTTCAAGGCGACGCGAAAATCGTCCTGCAGGCACGCTTCTTTCATGTTGTACAGTGGCTTCAGGGGGTAAATCACTGCCTTCTGGGCAAAATAAAAAACTTGACGAATGTTCAACAACGCAGCAGCAGAGCACTCCAAGCACGCCTCGACCTCTGGATACTTTTCCAAGATTGGCATAACCTTGTTCTGCAGCGCGCCGCTGCGGTCGACGGTGTTGTCGCCGGCCCGCTTGTCAATCTTGTTCCCGACCAACACTATCGGCACCGAGGGAGAAAACCGCACTTTGTTGTCATAGTGCTGCTGGCAGACCCGCTGAATGGGCTGCAGCCAGTGGTCTTCTAGCTGGTTGAAGGTGTCCTCGTTGTCGACCGCGTACACTAATACGACGACGTCGGCCTCCTTCATCTTTGTAAGCACTTCCATGCGTTTGTTCGCCGTCCGCGCCGAGGTGTCAACTACCACCAAGTTCACCTGCACGTCCGTCTGACTGTTTATTTGTCCGGGGATGACCACCTCGCCCCACGACCCGTTCGCATTCAGTCGGCCTTTGACTTCTTCTACGTCTTTGCTAAAGCAACCCGAAAACAACGTGTCAATAATTGAAGTTTTTCCGACAGCATCGTCCCCGCACACGAGCACATGGACCGCTCGAAGGTCCGTCCCGTTCGACATCTAGCTAGGAAAGACTAAGGGAGGGGAACAGCAGGCACGCACAGGCCAGCCAATGAGCGAGCGGGGGGTACACTGAACGTTCAGAGGAAACGTAAACGTTGCGTTGGGCTATCAATTCCAATTCCTCTATTGTTTCGTTTAATTTCTTTCTATTATATAATAGTGGATTGCTAATTTGGATAAATTATAAACCGCCGTAGTAAACGATGGTCTTCGCGAATAATTATTAGTTAGAGTAAGTACCGCGTAAGTAAAAATATAATTTAAAATGACAATATAAAATCACACCAAATGCGATTGGTTGTGTTGTTTGTGTTGGATGTTGGATGATGAAAAGAAGAAGAAGAAGAAGAAGGAAGAAGAAGAAGAAGAAGAAGAAGAAGAAGAAGAAGAAAGAAGAAGAAGAAGAAGAAGAAGAAGAAGAAGAAAAAGAAAGAAGAAGAAGAAGAAAGAACAAAAGAAGAAGAAGAAAGAACAAAAGAAGAAGAAGAAGAAGAAAGAAGAAGAAGAAGAAGAAGAGAAGAACAGTCATTTGTATAGCTTCAGTATTATTGTACTTATATTAAGTTTTTAGTCTACCGTATTATATTAGGCAGGTTATCACTCGTTTATTATAAATAGCACTATTCCTATATACATCGGTATTTATATATACGAATTGTTGTAGTGTATAGTATAGACGACTATAATTGAATTGGAGGCGGCGGCCGGCAGTTATTTTTTCTCGAATAATTGAAATAACATCGAATTAGTAAAGGAATATTTATTATTTTAATTTAATAAATTAATAATAGAGGGAGTGTGCATTATTTATTTTTTATTTTAGTAATTTCCTTCTTCTTTTTTTGTTTTTTTGAAACAGAAATAAGAAGGGTCGGGTCATTTGTTTATTCTCATGCGATCACTGAGAAGGATTGTGTAATCTTTTTGATCTACGAGTTAATTATCACAATAAAACTTTGTTACGATCACAAGCGTGATTCTACTACGTAAACGGTTTGTATTGTTGTGCCGGGAGTGGTTTGCCTGTTGTTTGTTTCATTCCCTAACACCCTTCTAGTGCTCCTCACACCCTCGTAGTGCTACGGCGTACCTTCCTTCCTTTTCTTGCTCTGCTTGAACGGTGTCCCAAATTCTTCGGAGGTTTGTTGTTGTTGTTCCTTTTAGGTTTATTTTTGCCCCGTGTTTGACTTGGTCGAAATGTCCGATACGTTTTTGACTGAGCTGGACCATACGAATGGCCGCTCCAAGAGGCTGTTTAATCTGAACGGGAAGGGTGAGACCAAGATGGATCCCACTGAAAATGCGGGGAAGGGGATAGTAAATGACATCATGATGATTCTGGATATGGACAAGGTTCTGGAGCTGCAGGACGAGTTTCAAAAGGCTGAAAATGGCTTAACCCTGTACGAGTTCGTCTACGTAATGCTGCGCTTTCTAAAAAAGTCGCAGAGACACGAAAACATAGACGACGACAGCAAGCGCGTAATAGAAAATATTTCAAAAATGAGCGAGACCACCAAAGTAAGTGCGCTGGCGGAGCTGTTCGCCCAGATCGATATCAACGGGGACGGGACGATGGAGTGGGAAGAGTTCACGTCCTACATTGTAGAGTCTGGCTTAACGGACAAGTCCGACGGCCCCGGCGGGATATCACAGTACAAATCGAAGCAGTGGGAAGATTTCTCAAAGCACAGGCAGAGCATAGAGCGGATGTATTTCTTCCCAAAGGACCCAAAGCGGTCGTCGGGGACCATAGGGGTCGTCGAGGGCAGCAGCCCTGTGCTGAAAATCTACAATTCCGAGTGCAGCTTAATGCACCAGCTGAAAGCCCCGCACGGGCACGTTTTATGCGCCACGCACGTCCAGAAACTGAAGCAGTACGTGCTGACCTCCAGCGACCTGAGCATTTCGTTTCACGATGACACCTCGCACAGGCTGCACAAAAGCTTCCACTCCCCCGTCTCTCAAATGTGCATGGCTTGGGACAGTCCCACCAACACCCTGTACTCGTCCGGCATCAGCGGGGCGATTTACGCGTGGGACTGCGAGAAAATGGAGGAAAAGTACCACATGGGGGGGACGGGCCGCGACGGCCGTTTGATGAGGGACTCGCACAAGGACATGGTCCTCGGGCTAAGCACGCTGAACAATTTGGAGACGCTGGCGTCCGCTTCGATGGACAAAACCATACGGCTTTGGGACTGCAGCACGGGGCGCCACCGCCGCACGCTGGAAGGGCACGAGAAGGGGGTCCGTTCCCTGGCCTACAACGAAGACTACCGCTTCCTCATCTCCGGCGGCTTTGATTACGATGCGCTCGTCTGGAACCCGTACGTCGAGAGGCTGATTTTGCGCTTGCACGGGCACACGGCACCACTGTGCGGGGTCGAAGTAATCCCGGACACGCCACAGATAATTACCGCCGACGTCAGCGGGGTGGTGAAGGTCTGGGACATTCGCACGTTTGCGTGCGTCCAAACGTTTTCAAAGGAAGACGAGGGAGCCATTGCAAAGATTTCGTCGGTTTTGACCCTTCCGAAAAAACAGAGAATTGTCACTGGTGGGAAAAAAATGCACGTGTTCGACTACCAAAAGCTTGAAAACCCAGAACTAAGCAGCGACTCTCCCGTCCTGATCGCCCGGTACAACAAGACCCTTATGTCCTTTATAACGGCGACGTCCGAGAACGTCCATGTGTGGGACGCCAAAGGAAAGCTCACCCGAACGTTCAGAAACGTCAGCAATAAAGGCGTTACGACATTGTGCCTTGACGACAGGGAACGAAAGTTTATCGTCGGGGACTTTGTGGGAAACGTCAAAGTGTACGACTACATCAGTGGGGTGCACATGAAGAGCTGTTCCTACAAAGAGTTCGGGCAAAAGGCGCACCTGGGCGCGGTCAGCAAAGTCCTCTACGTCCACAAGTACAAGTGCTTCATCACCGCATCGTGGGATCGTGCAATATCCATTCACGACGAGAATGAGGCAGACGGGGGGGTGATGTTGCGTAGAATTGATGGTGCGCACGGAGCGGACATTACTGCCCTGGACTACAGCAGCCACCTTTCGATGATGGCGTCCGGAGATTTGGACGGCGGGATCAAGTTCTGGGACTACGAGTTCGTTCGAAACGAAGGTACCTGCAAAGGGGTCCATACGGGGGGTATTCGGGACGTCTGTTTCATTGGAACCTACCCAATAGTGGCGGCAGCGGACTCGGCGGGCATCGTATGCTTGTGGGGCACGACGGGGGCGCACAAAGGCAGGTGCCTGCTTCGGACGAGGAACTTATCCCGGGATTCGCAAGTCATGCCGAAGGGGGTCACCAAACTTCGGGTCGACGTTAAGTGGTCGGACCCGGTAAAGAAGCTGTCCACAGAAGACCTGCTGTACCAAGAAATGAAAGTGTCCGTGCGCAGAAAAGTAATGTCAAAAAGCAAGCACTTGCGGGAACTCTTTCGCCAAATCGGTGGCGATGGCGATGGCAAGATCGATCTGGACGAGTTCAAATCCGCCATGCTAAACTTTGGGGTTGGCATCGGGCAGAAGGCGCAGCTGGAGCGTTTGTTTTACGAAATTGATGACGACCACAGCGGCCAAATCACGTACGGAGAGTTTAGTGAAGGCTTGTCCCATTTGACGCAGAACGACAGCGATGGCGATGATGTGGCGGAGGACGGCACCGATGGAAGGTACGTGATTTCGGCAAAAATGTACACAGGGGACGAAGAAGGGACGTTAAAAATTTGGGATTTGCTGCCGGTGCTGCGCATCTTGGAATCGGAGCACTCTATCTACCCAGTGCGAAGGGCGAAGAAGTGCGAGAATCCAAAACGGAGCCTTCGGTTCGATGCTCGCAACCAGGATGAAATCAATGATTCCGTGCGTGGAAAAAAGGCGGGCAGACGGTCCCGGGCAAACAGCGTCGACAAGTCTCGGTCCAACAGCATTAGCAGCGACCGGGGAAATAACGAAAAGAAGGCGTTGGACGCCTTCGACGAAATGTTCCACAGGGCCCGGACTGGCGGTAAAAAGCAGAGCGGAGATGTGGCCGCCCCAAAGGCCTTGCTGTCAAATTCAAAAGTGGAGTTGGCCGTTGTGCACGCTTGGAACGCCCACTACAACGACAGTGTGATCGATTTGCAAATAGTTCCACATCCAAAGTCTATCATATCGTCGGGGAACGATCGTCTAGTGCACATCTGGTCCGAGAGCGGTGACTTGCAAGGGACATTGCAGCAGGGGTTCGTTGACAGCAGCCGTTGGAAATTTCAAGTAGACGTAGAAGAGTACACGAGTCGTCAAAACGATGAAGCGAACAAAATCATTCAAACGATCAACGACATGGTTGAGGACGAGGAACGGAAGCGGTGGGAGGGGGGAGAGTTTCAAAACCCTATATTTTCTCACGACATAAAGTCTAACTCGAGCATCGACGTGCCAAAGTTACATTTTGGCGGGGGCTTTGACGCCGTGAACCTGCACATTGAAGACATTAGTGAAACCAGCGAGCGCCTTATTTCGGAGCTGTCCAATTTGAGTGTGCGGGAACGCGAGAGGCGCGTGGGGGGGATCGCAGACAAGGTCAGGAGAACTCCAAGGCTTCACCCAATTGACCCGAAGCACGCGGGACGGGGGTACTCCATAACCCCGTACGGAAGGCAAGTAAGAAGCAGAGGATTGCGCAAATTCAAGAAGAAGTAAAAATAGGTCTGGCATCTGGCATGCCCTAAATTTTAAGATTTTTGTGAAAAAAGATTTTGTGAAAACGTTTTTTAAACTTCGTGAAGATATTTAATTAAAAGTATTTATATCAACAGAGAGATGTAAGAATTGCCTCTTTACTTCTCCGAAGGGAACAGTCGTTTAAATTACTGTAGGGCATTGAATTTTTTATTTATTAATACGCGCAGATCATAAATGGAGTATCATACATCTGAGAATGAAAAAAACATCTTTAGAGAATGATGGTCAATACTAAGTGACAAGGGTATCTCGATTAGTAAGACGAAAAGAGCAAAGATAGATTTCAGTTTCGCAGCACATTAATTTTAATTACTTAAATAACAGCCAATTTTCTTGTTTTTATTATACGCGCATACTATATAATTTGTTTTTTTATTATACGCGCGTGTAAGAAGTAAAAAAGCAAAAGAAAAATTAACCCTGGATGGTTTAAACGTCAAATTAACCTTGAGTGGTGCGATTCAGAGGCTTTCGCCGTGCATGTTCATGTGAATGTGGTGGTATTTTTTCTTCTTTATGTGCTCATAGTGCGCCCGGTGCTCGTCTTCGCACTCTTTGCAGTGCCCATGTTCAAAGTTACCGTGGACGACGTCGCCATCCGCATAAGTGAGGACCCCGTGCCCATGGGGTTGACCATTTTTCCAGGGGCCTTTCCAGATTCTGCCGTCGGTCCACTCCACGGTGCCATGACCAGTGAACACTTGCCACGAGTACACCAGCTCCCACTTCCCAGTCACTTTGTGGCCATCCGGATACACCATGGAGCCCGTTCCGTGCATTTTGTGGTGAAAGAATCCGCCGGTGTACGTTCGCTCATCATCAAAGTGGTGGCAAGTGCCCTCCTGCCCCTCTTTGGTGTGCCACCTGCCGTCTAAAAATGGCCCCTTGTCTGCAAAGAGGGAAGCATAAAAGTGTAGGATGAGAAGGAAAATGTCGTGTCAGAGTCAATCGCATGTTTAGGTATAAGAATAGTTGTTCGGGGAGCAGAAGTTTATTTACTTACACCATCCCCAATCGTAATGCACGGTCCCTTCCCACTCTCCTTTCTTGTTGAAAGGGGCGGGGGGTGATCCAAAATACTGGTGCACATATTTTTCTCTCTCTTCCGGCGTCTTCGCGAGCTTTCGAGCTCGTTGCCTTTCTAGCAGTTCCAAGTGGTCCGTAGCCCCATGCCTTACTGTATCCGAGTTCCCCCTGGAAGGGTAAGAGGACCTTTTCCGTTTTGCTAAAGTCAGGGACACGGCGCCGAGCAGCAGGGCAATAATGAACAGGAAGCTTGTCGTCTTCATCCTGGTCGAAAGAAGAAAAAAATGCACGTTAGTTCTAAACGAAATTCCTATGCAATGAATCGAACCGGGTAAAGTGCTGGATGTATATATATATCGTCCATTTAATCGGCTGAAACATCATCAATTAACTTTATAGACTATGATGACGTTCAATTGTTACTTGAGTTGTCTGTCTTTTCGTGTGTGATAATAATAATAAGTTAACTCACTCATCTTATTATTATTCTTCGTCGTCTAAAAGATAATAAGAGTATAACATTAAACCGTAAATACCAAAAAACAAAAAAGACAACAATTCAAAATCATCAATCAATCTTCAATCTTCCCCTTCTTTCTTATCTTCTTTCTTTTCATTATTTTTTAATAGTCGTCTAAAATATAAATAACATATGTACAGCTGATGAGAGGAGGAATTAATATACGAGGACGTAGTAGGAGGAGGTGCTAAGGAGGTAAGCAGGAAGAACATAAAACTAGTATCAAAAATAGTAGTCGTCGTACTACTATTACATTACAATACGTATGACTGAGGTACTCAAAGTTTCAAAACAACAATTATTTAAAATCCATTTCTCAAGTGTTTAGGGGTGTAGAAGCATATGTGGTATTTACGTATTTAGAGTATTAGATTTCCTTCACTTTTTAAAAATAAACGTTTTTAAGCTTTGAATTGGACAAGAATCGACCGTGTAAGGCCCGGCTTCAATAAACAGGTTTTTTGTTGCCAGCAAGCTCCCCTGTTGCGCACGTACACCGTAGCGCGGCAGTTTTTGTTGTAGGTTTTCGCCATGGGTGGAAGAGCAAAGAAATGGAACAATCTCACGGGCCACCAACGTTGGATTTTGAAAAAACGGAAATGGACGCTCAAGAGACTAAAGTACGAGTACCGAACAAAGGTAGAGCCTGCGCTTCATCAGGTTGTCAAATTCACCCGCGCTAACAAGAAAATTGTGGCCGTTTCAATTTTTTTAGCGTCCGTTACGATTCTGTACCGCACACTTTTCTCGGGCGTCAGTGCGTACGAGGAGGACTCGCCCACGGTGTTCGATTTGAAGCGCACAAACGACGTCGTGGTGTTCGAGGGCCACGACCTAAACGGTGAGCAGCGTGTTTTGCAGCCAGGGGTGCACTGGACAGGCATTTACTGCAACAAAGGGACCAGCGGGGGGTCGTCAAACTTCCGGTCGTGGCAGACTCGGTCTCCCAGCAACAAATGGGTTGAGGAGCATTACCCACAGCAGGGTCGTATTGACTGGGACGACCCGGTATCATTCTGTCCGCAGTCCCTGTATGTCCCTGACGGCTACGTCGTTGAATTTCTCGGGTCCAACGGGATCCAGAGGGGAACTTGCCAAACCCCAATGCGGCGGCACGCCACCATTTACCATACTAAAAAGTACAACCCACGGAGGCACGTTCGACCTTTCATAAGTCAGCATGTCCGGAACACTGCATGCCACCTGCTCGTCGTTCGCAAGTTGAACGAAATCTTGACCTTTTATGAGTTCAAACGGCACAAGGGGCGGTCGTTCTCTGTCGATCAAACCTACCAAAATTTTCCCTTGGTGCTGTGGACCGGGCTGCACTGTGGCTCCGACTCGTTGACGACTAACGCGTATGTACAAAACATTCTTCCCTTGACGAACGAAACGAGTCGTCCCACGAGGGTGGATTTTTCAAAGCCGATAGGCTTTCTCCCCCGTGGGGTGGACCTAAAGGAGCCGGGCTTCGCCGTGTACGTGGTGTACTTGAAGGAGCACGGCGGCTGTAGTGAGATGTCGCTGCCGCGGTGGTACTTTAAGGGTCCCCTTGCGAAGATCCCGAACGCCGGCAGCACGGACAAGTCGGAATGGGACAATCTTGCGCAGTCGACTGATTTAGCACACCTTGTCGTGATTACGAAGCAGTAATAGGGGGGGGGCTGTAATTCGTAATTTGTACATAATATATTTGGGGGGACAAAAATTGTATTGTCATAAAGAACATAGTTTAGAAAAGGAAATAGTTATTTTGTTTTTAAAGCATGTATAGTACAGCAGTGTTGTGCCGCTCCTTCCTTTGTAAATTCGTATTTAGTACGAACGCGCTAGGAAACTACAGAATTCATTAGAAACACTAGGGAAAGGGAACCGGTGGCTGTTTCCGAAAAAAAATCCAGGCCCCCGCGAGCGAGGCGAACGTTTACTCCTCCTCGTCTTGCCCAAAAAGGTCAAACGGGTTTTTCTTAAAATCTTCCGTGAGTGCTGGGTAGATCAAAAATGCTCCGACCGCGCCTAGAGCAACCGGCCATCTTTTCAATGATCTTGCAAACCGCAACCCTTTCCGTGCATTGTGAATATCAACCTTAGATAGAGGCCAAGTGGAAACCTCTGGCGTTGGCGTTGGTCCTGGCATGTTTACGTAAGTTCAGAATAAATACAATCAGAAAATTATGTGCGTGCGCTATGTGTGTGTATGTCCGTGTCCCTTCGCACTTTTCCTTCACAATTTCTAATCAAATGATTCTTTCTTTGTTCTAATACAACGTAAACGATAAACAAGTTTTACTCCAAAGTAAGTAAAGTAAAATGCAACTTGACTTTTTTTTTTACGGTTATTTTATTTCTTCACTACTGGTAATAATAAGACCACCATAGGAATAGTTTCTCAACCACCGTGGTGGTGGATGGTATTATTGCTTTTTTAAATTTTATTTTTTATTTGTTTTTTATGTATTAAAATACCAAGGGCTATTTCCTCTTCTTTCACAGGAGACAGGAGACTCACAACAACAGAACACAGCAAACCAGAACCATTAATTCGATTTGATTATTTTAATTTACATATTTACCTATTAATAATATCTATAGATATAATAATGGCATCAACAAGTACACTTCTTAATATTATTATTAATACTTCATATAGACAGACTATTAATCGTATATATGAGTATACGGTATAATACTAGTAAAGAGGCAAAAAATAAATTAATTTTTTTCTTCAGCAGCACTTCAATTCCATCGTGTTATCGTGTTGTTGTTAGAGGTTCGCCTTGAGCTCCGGTGGAGTGGACAGTACATGATCATTGAAAAGAAACCAGGCGGTAACAAAGAGTGGACCCATTGAGGCGAGAACCCCAAAGGTTGCTGGGATAAATTTTAATACCTTCACTGGCTCTTGGTTCTGGATTCTACTCACAGCAAGATTGAGTACATCTGCCAGTTCCCGTTTTCGAAGAATGTCCAAGTTCAATGCCGGGTTTAACACTTGGCTTTTTGTGATCATTCCAGAGATATCACTCCGCACATCATTTTCTTTCGCGTACAGGTAGTTTGCGACCAACTTTGAAGAATAGTTCAGCATTGCGCCATAAAAGACTATGAAGGCGAATGTCAAAAGTGCAATTTGCGTGAGCCATAAGGTTGTAATCTGGAGCCCTTCGTACGCGCCTTTACTATATTCCATTTTTTCCTTTTGCACTGACTTAAAAACAAAAACCATTATTGTTACAACAACAAGCTGCTGGGCAAAGAATAATGCAGATCTGGTCTTGTACTGCCGCCCCAGTTTCCGCAGCAACGATCTCAAACGACTAAACGCGACAACGTCTTCTATGCTGTTCAATTGCAACAGAGGGGGCACAGTTAAGATTTCATTCATAACACGTTCACCCTTTGGAAGAAAAGACCTGGACCGCGGTTTCACAAGTTTGTCCAATAGGTCCATCGCCTGTGCCCTCCTTGCATACATGCAAATAACTGTCGTTGTGTTTTTAACGAACAGACGCAGATATATTGCACGAAGGTACACGCTCACAATGAAAAAGATCCATTCGCTGGGGTACAATGATCCGTATGCTTTGAACATGACGTCGTTAATGGAGTGTACTGTGGGAAGGGGAATATATGGTTCGCCTTTTGAAAATTTGAGTCTAACAACATGAGAAAGCACGGTCCAATCGAACAGGTCGACTACACAAACAATCCACCCAAACCATGACTGGGGGGTAATCGCACGCCCCCACTTCCAACATAACCTAAAATTGTTGGGGCGGCTGCGGTGTTCCACGGACGCCAACAACAGCGCCCCTGGCAATCGTTTGTCGTCCATCTGCAATTCGGGGGCGACAGTTTCCATGGCACGCTTCGATGTATTCAGAACGGCCAAGTTGCTGTAAGGCAGAGCGGGCACGACGGGAACGATAATAGAAACTATTTTCAACCATCTATGGAATACGGAGGCATCGTTCGTGTCCTTCCGCCTGTTGCCCGAATTCGTATATTTAGCTTTGATATTTTTCCAACGAGCCCTTGCATTCTCAACCCGTGACGAACCATCCGTTTCCGTGTGGCCATACACGACCCTCCGTAAATCTTTCCAGCGAGATCTGGCGCGAACATCATCCCCTTTTGAACAGTAAGACGATGAGTAATCGAACTTGAAGCGCTCCGCTGTGATGGGCACGCCAGCAATGATTGCCATGGTATTGATTTCCCGGATCAGCACACTCATGGTGGGAAAGAGCCATTTTGACAGTTCAAACTGTGACATTTCCTTCGAAGTGAACTTTCCGTCCAAAACGTTTTGATAGTTTTGCGGCGACATCATAGCATATTTCGTCGCGATAGAAACGACATCAGACAAATAAAAGATTAACGGCACGGAAAACCAAACGTGATACTCCACACAATTCTTTCTCAACTTGCAATCGGATATCAAACTTGTATACAAAACTATCAAAGTCCACCTCGCGATCGTACGAATTTGATAAACGATGAAAAGAATTTTGTCGTTTCCCGGAACAAATGCTTGCAGTTGTAGCGACCGCCATTTGCGAGTAGGTATCAGCCATAGTAACGAGAATGGGTACAGCAAGTGCGAAAGGGACTGGTAAAGAAAATCTCGGACGGAAAAGTCTGGGATAAACGTTCGTCGAACAGTCTCCGAAGCTCCTCCACTGCTGTGCTCCGATGAAAATTCTTCCTGGCTATCGAAACTTCTCAATTTACCAGCGCCCACCGACATTCTCTCACCGGAAGTGTTGACAGAAAACTGCTCGCTGCTAGCTTGAGATAATTCCAAGGGCGAGTAGGCGTTGCCCAAGAGAGGACGACCGTCCATGGGGGGGGCGAAACAGCTACTTCAACGTGCCGAACAATTCAATGTAGAAAGAAAGTGCAACAAAAACAAAAAGTTGATCAGTTTATTACAAACAAAGTAGTAGGAGCTGTAAAAGTTGGAATTAAAATGTGAAGACCCAGCCCTAGCCCTCCCCAAGCAAAACACCCTCGCATTGGTCCGTACCAAGGTCTTAAAACATACTATATATTTTGGTTTTTATTATTTTAGATAGAAGAAGACACTATTATAATATTAATATACTAAAATAAAACAGAAAAAGAGTCATCACATCATTACACCATTACACCATCCATAACATAAATATCTCATCATCACAACAACAAAAGAGAAAGAAGAAGGAGAAAGGAGGAGGCAAAATAAGGATTTTATTATTTAGATTATGAAAGGAGGAGGAGGAGGGGAGGTTTCGTCAGTCGTCATGTCGTCGCACGGCGCACGGCGGTATATTCGTAGTGTGTATAAATAGACTTCTATTATTATGACAACAGACGACATTTTAGTTAACTTTATGTTAAATGATAATGAAATATTTTATCTTGAAGTTGAAACGATGTATGTTGACTTACACAATGTATACAATCTATTCATTTGTAAGTTTTAATGAACAAATTATAAATTGCAAACGTTAATACGTACAGTTGGAGATTGGCAAGTTCTTGCATTTGTTTCCGTTTTTTTTCTTTTTAGGACGGTCCGTCGGTCGGCGTGGAATTATAATCTTTCCGTTGAACGGGTCTACCGATGGGGAAACTGTCCTTTGCATGTCTTCTTCAAAGTTTGTGCCTTCTTTTTGTATATAGATCCGAGGGCCGAAGTGTGCCGTACGTCTCGACGATCTCCCCGCCCAACGGTCCGGAGGTGGGGGGGTACATAGTGACTGTCATTGGGAGGAATATGGGGTTTTTAGACTTGGACTGCATCGTTATGTTTGGGGACGCCGTCGGCGTGAAGCCAACGGTGGTGGACCCGTGGGATAAAATTGAAGTGACGGCGCCGGTTTGCAAGAATTGCGGTAACACCGAAATCCAGGTGATATGCAACGGAATGAGGAGTAACAAAGTCCCTTTTACGTTTGAGAATGAGTGCTATGGCCCAACACGGGACGGGGCCCTGAAGAAGCTGCCGGAGCTGTATTCGGCCCGGGAAAACTGCACGCTTTGTATGGACCTAGTTCATCTCACGATGGCGTTGGTGCCGGACAAGGCGAGCTACCAGGCTTTACAGTATGCCATGGCCGACGCTTGCTACTCGCCGCACTTCACAAAGTGGACAATGCCAGGAACAAAGTGCATCCGAAATTACAAAGACGCATGCAAGGCCCTGCTTGGGACGATAGGGGACGATTTGGCAGATTACGCGTGGGAGCTGTGGGATACAAAAGAAGGGTATTGGAATGGGGCGTTGCCCAACAGAGTCTGTCAGCGCGTAAAGAAGTGTGATCCGTACGCCGTGTGGACGTAAGGGTGGAAAGAAGAGAATAAAATGTTTGTGTAGTAATCATATACAAAGTATACTACATGTAATTTGTCTTTTATATATATTTTATTTACAAGAAGTAATATCCCCCCATCGATCACAGAAGACGAGCGTACTATTGTACCTGTGCCCTTGTTGGTATAATATTAATACCGGTACATCATCATTAATTGAATAATTTTTGTCTGGTTATTATAATAGTCTAATTATGTATTTAAGTATATCTATTGTCTATAGGATTTAAAAATTCGGTCAACACAAACATCAAATCACCACACACACACACACACGACATTTTATAATAATAATAATAATAATTATATTTTATTATTAATTATAATAAAATAGTATAATATTTTAATCAATAATAATAAAAGCCCACTCCTAATTTGATTGATAGAAAGAGAAAAAAGAAGGAAAGAAATAAAGATGAAGTGACAATGATGAGAAGACCGCAAAGCAATCCGTTCGGGTACAATAGTGTTAACGCGCATTAAGTTTGCGAGGGCAATTATTGGAGCGATTGTTCGTTCGCGCTTCGCGCTGGAAAGTCCAATCAGGTGGTATTGACTCCGCAATATGAGACGTATTGTTTTGCCGTGTTGGTTTTTTCTTTCACTGTTGGCGGTATTGTGCTTCTTTGGGGCTTGTGGAAAGGTTGACAAGAAACGCTCGATAGCGTTGCCGGTGAAAGGGGTGAAAAAGAAGAAAGAGGGGCCGTCCTACTTGACAAAGTTGCGGGTCGTGAACGCAAAGGAATATACCCTTGCGTGCACGCTATGCGTTGATTACGCCACTCTTGTGAAGGATACTCTCTCAAAGTCGAAAGAACATTACGATACAACCGTAGGATGGAGAATGGACGATCGAAAAACGGTTAATTACCATACTTCCGACAGTCATTTGCTGGATATTTTTGACGACCAACGTGTGTGCAATTTGTATGCCCCGAAAAAGCAAACTCGCCAGTGCTCGGAGAAGGACTCGTTCCTCTGCATGGACGTTCCGACTGAGAGCGAGTTTTGGGTTGGCACTTTGAAAAAGACATGCCAGGTCTTTATGGAACTGGAAGAAGACTCGTTAACATCGTTCGTACGTAGCGAGCTGGTCCATCAGACGAATGGGGCGTTCGAGTATTGCCGATCCCTGAATGTTTGCAGCGGTAGGCCCCCACCCGTAGTGAAAAAGAAGAAGGTGAAGAAGAAGAAGAAGACGACGACGACTGCAAAATCGAAGCGTAAGAAGAAGAAGAAGAAAAAGAAAAAGAAGGGCAAGGGAGAAAAAGGGAAATCGAAGAAGAAGACGCCAGCAGGAAGAACAGGGTTGTAAATCTTGAAGAGCACGCTCAAGGGCTTACACGTTCGTAGTAAAAGATTAAAATCCAGTATGTATGCTTCTACACAAACATGAGAATGTTTTCTATTCAAGAATACTCTCAATTTTTTTTTTAATTTTAACAGTTGCGGCAAAAAATGAATTTGCTACTTCTCCTTCTTATTATCAGAGAGAAGTCTGCTGAACCATCAGCACAACTTTAAAGTAATTGACTTAATACAAACATTTTGCAACTACAGACGACCATTTTTTTCAGAATCGAACTGAGATAGATATTTTTCGTAGAAATATTGGCATCCATAGCCTTGGTGGGTTTGCTGTTCGTCGCCTTTTGCAATAAATGCTCTTTTAAGTCATACTCCGGTGCCATTTAACGTCTGGCCCAACGACGTGATACATGCGGGTGAAGTTGAATCACCTATTCCGGCTTATCATACCAGAAGCAGAACCGTCTGCGCATGCTGAAATTGTAGACTTGGTCGAATTTGCACCGACCATGTTGTCATCTTTCATGATCTCCTGGAACAATTTCCAGGAATTTACAACAGAGCCCGTACTAGGGAGCCAGGTGGGACAAGAATTGAAACGTGCTACTTCTCCTTATAGAGAGTACCCATCCCAATTTACTCCTTGCCGACTGCTTCGATGCTGAGATTCGAACTCAGTTCTGTTGGGTGAAAGCCAACTATCTTACCACATGGACTACATCGAAATATTATTTGTTTGTTTTTTTGTTGCTTTCTAAATGTTTTGCTTCTTATAAATGTGGGGGGGGGGGCGTCATTCGTTTGTTTCCAATTTGTTTTGTTCACTGGTTTATCAAACACTGCGTTGCCAAAGGGTAAAGAGTAGTACTTCCTGTGGCTGATGGTGTTGTTGTTGGACTACCACCGATGTGCGTGTTTTTTGAGAGAATGGAAACTCTCAAATGCTGTGTCTCTGTATTAATATTATAAAAACGACATGCACTTCTTGGTCTTTCTTTCTTCTTTTTTTTTCTTTTTTCTTCTAACATTATTAATAACATTACACAGCATCAATATAATATAGAAAATAATCACTCCACGAATATAAAAAATATCGAAAAAAAAAAGAATTTTCTTGAGGAGGAGAAGCTACCGTAATACCTGTACCTGGTATTATACCTGGTACACCGTACCTAGAAGAAGAAGAAAGAAAGAAAGAGTCGAAAGAAAGAAAGAAAGAAGAAAGAGTCGAAAGAAAGAAAGAAAGAAAGAAAGAAACAAAGAAACAAAGAAACAAAGAAACAAAGAAACAAAGAAACAAAGAAACAA
>LT642252.1:0-21512 GCA_900128585.1 Stramenopiles sp. TOSAG23-3 | reverse complement strand
TTTTGCCGCCCACGGCGAGAACTGTCATTTCTCTCGTGAGAATGATGGAGTTGTCACCTTTTACAAGACAGGAAGACTTGCCGGTCGTTACGGTATACGAACAAACTTGTCAGACGATCAAATATAAGTACAAAAAGAGTTTCTACATAAGTTAAGATTAAGTACACAGCCAATATTTTGTTTTTAAACTGAAGTAAGAACACACTAAACAATTAATATCAGTTACTTCGTACGTTCTCTCTCGTCGTCCTGACCGTGATATATTTATGTAATATAATTTTTTTAAATTTTATTTATGTACACTTACTTCCCCCCCCCCTTTTGGTGCATTATATACGTACTTGTTTTTTTGCGGACTTTCCTGCTGACGCCTGTCTACAGGCGGGTCTTCTCCTGCAGCCACGGGCGAAAGTGCAGATCTGGTATTTCCTAGGAGCGAAGTTTTGGGCATTTCTGTGATTCTCTTAACTTTCAAGAGAGGATCCGCGGGCGGTAATTTCTCAGCAAGGTTCTCCAACAGTTCCATAAAATCCAAAATCCCTTTTCTGAGTTCTTGCGTGAAATTCTTAGGAAGAGGGTTCCCTTCGATAGCCAAAAATTCGAGCTTTTTCAAGTTGCGCAAATCCAATGGAACTGCCTTCATTTTATTGTGCGAAATATTCAAACTTCGAAGCAAGTTAAATTCTAGGATCACGGTAGGAAATTCCTCAAAGCGGTTGTGGCTGATGTCGAGCTGAACCAAAGACTTCAAATTCATCATTTCTGCGGGAAGACCGTAGTTGCTCAGGTCGTTCCGACTTATATCAAGCCGTCTGAGCCGGTACATGTTTGCCATCTTGTCAGGCATTTTCTGGACTTGATTGCGCGCCAATATAATCTCCGTCAACTTTCCGTAATATTTTGATGCGACGGCTTCATCAGGAACCGTCGCCAGACCGCATGAACTTAAATCCAGAACGCTAGTATAGTCCGCGAGATCATAACGCTTTGAAAGTGTGCTTCTTTCAATGTCTTCCGTGTCTACTGTTGAAACGTACCCTTTTGCCCGAGCCACAATTTCGGATTGGATTCCAGGTATTCCCGATTCCCTGACCAAAGCCCTGAGCCCAGCCAAATTTGGCAAAGGGTTTCCGTGAAAAAGAAAGGTCTTCAAAGACTTTAAGCGAGACAATTCTATTGGAAGGCGCACCAGTTTGTTTCCAGAGACGTCTAGCAGTTTTAAGTTTTGCAAATTCGCAAACGTGCCTCCCGGGAGAATCTCTAGTTGGTTGGAAGAAATATCCAGCGACTCTAGCTGCAACAAATTGCCCAAGCCACAACTTTCGGAGATACTCTGGATCCCACATTTCTTTACACTAAGGCGCACCAGGTGAGGAAACTGCTTTATGTTCTCAGGCATTTCCGTTAATCGCTTATTGTGAGACAGCTGAAGGCTGATAACGTCTGGAACGACCATTTCATCCGAAACTTCCACCAAATTTATGTACTCTAGCGTTAACGATTTCGTCTCCCGTGCAGAGTTTAACCTATTGTTGATAATCTCTCTCCGGGTGTCAACAACAGTCCCCACCATTCCAAAATCTGCCTGCGACAACACCTGCTCATTTTTAAAAATGTCCTCTTCCGTTTCCAATACTCCGTACGGCGAGTTCCCCAAAATTCTGGCTTCGTGAACGCACGTTGAAATGGCCTGCAAAAATGACAAAAGCGTAGGCAAACCGTCGTTGTACTTGTCCCACAACACTGGGTACATAGGGTTCCCTTTCATGTCGAAACGGTGCAAGGTCTTAAGTTTTCCAAGACTATAGGGAAGCGACTGAATTTGATTCTTGTTTGCACAAAGAATTTCAATGTTTTTCAGGTTTCCAAGCTCAGGGGGCAAAAATTGCAGTGCATTGTTCGACACGTCCAAAGATTTAAGATGGGTCATACTGCTTATGGATCCTGGAAGTTTCTCTAAAAGGTTCGACGACAAATTAAGGTGCTCTACGTGCGGGAGGTACGCAAGCTCGGAGGGAAGCGAGGTAAGCTGGTTTCGACTGAGAGAGAGGACTTTCACTTGCCTTAGATAATGAACAAACTCTCCGTCCCCCGGAAAATATTTCAGGCCACAACCGCTCAAGTGCAGAATGCCAGACGAATGCGCTTCACGGATGCGATCGCGTAGCGAATGCTTTGGGATTTCTTTTCTAGGCACAGCGGCGAGTCTTCCAATCAAACGTTTGTCTTTGGAAAATTGGCCTTCCACGTCTTCAAGCTCTTCGGGGGTTGGGGTCCTTTGTTTTTGCTCCATTGGCGCTATGTTTGGTGCAGACGCTTTTGGACCGGGAAAAATACTCTGGAATTCTTCAAACGACAAGCTGTGGTCCTGCCCCGCGCTTTTTGATGACCCTCGTTGCTCATCTTTTTCCATGTGAAGGGCAACGTAGACGTCTCTATATGTTTCGAACCTACTCCTGGAGTCCCACTGCGCGCAGTCTTGCAATGACTGTAACAAACTTTCACTATACTGTATTGCATCGGCTACTAACTCTAACGAAACAACACCTTCATTCTGTTGCTGTAAGCGGTTGTATTCTTGGAGCAATCTATCTGTGTATTCAACTCTTAGGGCTGGGTCTGGTGAGTAAGAAGGGGGTGCAGCCGCTTTTCCATCTGACGCGGTAGCGTTGGGGTGGACATTGTGTTCCGTTAGCACGATCTCTTCGTCATTTTTATCTGGCAAAGGTTCGTTCTCTTTCACGGTAGGCAATTCGTCGCGCCCGGCAACACTGGGGAGCATGTTCGAGGGCTCCGAGTCTGGCCCTGGTTTCAGATCAATTTCAGCGCTGCCCTTTGCCGGGACGGCCGGTTCCGTTGGACCAGCTTTCGGGGGTGCAAACGACATAATCTTTTAACCGCTCCGGTCACAGTTAGAGAATATCTAATTAAAAGAGCCCAGCTGTTTAAAAAGAGTATTTACTTTGTTTTGATGTATAATTAATTGAATGCACGTATAATTGCTGAATTGGAATGAAACAATTATAATAACACCTGTGTTTTTTCTGAAAATAAAGTTTCTTCTTTCTTCTACTACCTACGTACTACTTCCCCCTTTTTTTTTTTGCCCATCATCATCATTCATCGTAACTCTTCTTCAACTAACATAAGCACAGCATGATAAAGCAAAAACAAACCGATAGTAAAAATATTATTATTTTTTGCGAATTTTTGTTATTATTTTAGGTATAATGTATTATTATTATATTAGAAAAGAAGAAGAGAAGAGAAGAAGGGGGAAGGGCCTTCTCCACTTCGGTTACATTTTCATCATCAAAAAAAAAGAAATATTTCTTTTTTTGTATTCTTACAGTAAGACTATTATAGGAAAAAAGAATACAAAAAATAATTATAAGTCGGTTCTACGAGGAGGTCGTCTAGAAAAATAAAAAATCTTTAAATAAAATTATTTAATTTTATCAGAAGAAACGCATGAAGAAGAAGTGAACGTTAGCTGTTCGAAGTACCTGGTACGATACCGTAATATAATACTAAAATATTAAAAATTCTTCTTTCTTCTTTCTTCTTTCTTCTTTCTTCTTTCTTCTTTCTTCTTTCTTCTTTCTTCTTTCTTCTTTCTTCTGGGTGAATTCTATTCCTATTCTATTCCTATTCTATTTTAATATATTCGTCGTCTATTTTAAAACTAGACGACTTTTAGCTACCGTAGTCGTCTATTCTATTCTATTCTATTTCTTCTTCTTCTTCTTCTCGATGATACGTAGTCTCTGATGAAGCAAAGTTTTATTTTACAACATATTATTTACATTTTAAATTTCCAAGTTTTTATTTTCTTCTTCTTCTTTTGCTTTTGTTAGTTTACAAAAGGAAGGTGTTGTACACTTTTTTGGGTGAGTCAATAATTTATTTATTTTTATAAGGTAAATAGTATCAAGAATTAAATAAAAATAAAAAAAAGAAAGAAACGAACACACGCACAATGCCGCCGTCGTCCTCCTCTCCTCCATCAATCAAAAAAAAATATTTTCTAAGAATCTCTACAAGGAACACAACATTGAATAAAACTTGATTTTATTTTTATTAGACTATTATTATTATTATTATGATTTGCGCGAAGAAAAGAAGAAGAAGAAGAAAAAGAAGAAAGAAAAAAAAGAAAACGACAACGAGGAACGCATTTCATGAAAAGCTTTCTTCTCCGTTTCTGTTCTGAAATGATAGATGCAATTAGAAATTTTTATTCAACGTGTGCAGAAAGAATAATTCTTAAACAAAAGCATACATTAATTTCCATATTGAAGGCATTCAAACTATTTTTGTGCAACAAGTTAAACCCTTCACACGAGATCCCCGGCAGTAAGTATGAGCGCACTAGCAGAAAACGAACAGGCGGCACAGAATGAGCACAGCAGTATTACAGATAACTTGACGTCCGTGGAGAGCGAGCTTCACAAGCTCTGGGACGTGGTTGGCCTCGGTAGCACTGACCGACAAAAGATTTTGGAGCAATTGTACCAGGATGTCCATGGTGTGATTAAAAATGTTCTCGATGAAGAAAAGGAGTTAAGCGAACAGTACAAAACTCGCATTGCCGAGGCAGTCGCCGAGATAGCAGATTTGTCGGCGCAGCTTGGCAGCCAAGTTATTGCCGACGGAAAAATTGATATAGAAACTCTGACACAGAGCGTCAATCGCTTAGATATTGAATTGATGGACACACGAAAGCGCCACAAAGAGCGCTTTGACGCCTTGAACGAAAAGGTAGAGTTGATTAACCACCTTTCCGAGACCCTGGGATCGGTCGTATCGGAACCCTTTCAAGAGGTTGGAAAGGACTTGACCGACAACCGAGAAAAGGAGCTGAACGATCACATTGCAGAGCTTCAGACAGAATTGGGAAATCGTGTAGCAGCACGTTCAAAGCTGGTCAATGAGTTGAAGAATTTGATGTTTGAGCTGGACATGAAGTGTGAATCTGAAATCGACGTAGCCATCATGAACGGAGGGGAAGAAATAGGCGTTACGATTTCTGACTTGAGCGCCCTGTCCAACCGGTCCGCCGAGCTTCAAAATTCCAAAGCGGAGCGCGAGACCCAGATTACACAGCTTGCTTCAGAAATCAACGAGCTTTGGGAAAAGCTCAGCGTCCCCGATGAGGAGCGGTCTGCTTTCTTTTCACAGCACCATGGGGTGGGGTTGAAAGAAATTTCGGCGTGTGAAAAAGAACTGGAGCGGCTGAAAGTGGTCAAGAAAGAACGGCTGATTCCCCTCGTCCACAGCACCAGGAACCAGATTCTCGTGCTCTGGGACGAGCTGCACTTCTGCGAAAGCGAAAGAAAGGCGTTTTCAAAAATGTACAAGGAAGACGACGCCTTGAACGAAACCGTGCTGGACGAACACGAGGCGTACCTGGAAGAGCTTGAGCAGCGGGCGGAGCACATGAGGCCCATCATGAAAAACATCAACAAGCGAGAGAAGATTATCGGCGACCGAGACGATTTAGAACGGCGCGAAGAGACTGGCGCCGGTGCCGATCGATTGAACAGCCGAGGAAGAGACGCGTTCAAACGATTGCAAGAGGAAGAGAAAATTAGGGCCCGGGCGAAAAAGCTGCTACCAAAGATCAATGCCGAGCTCTTGAAATCCTTGCAGGCATGGAAAGCGAAATACAACTCCCCGTTGACGTACAATTGCGGACAAGAAAGATCAAGCAAAGCAACGCGCAAAAGATTTAAAAGAAAAGCAAAAAGCACTCCGGAACAAAAAGCCTCAAGGCGAAAACAGTAAAATGGGACAATCGAAAGGAAGAAAGAACGTTCGTAAGGCAACAGATAAAGGAGCGCTGAGATCTAAGAATTAAAAGATTGTAAGAATCTTATCAATTTATTTATCTAATTGTTGATGGTATTATACTACAGAAGTATTATTTTTTGTTGTTGTTGGATCGATTGGGGATTAGCTATATATTGCCGTTGTGTACTATAATTTAAAGTAGTAAATATTAATTAATTTAATACGGGTACGTATACGAACGGGCGAAAGGTTCACAATGAGGAGGAGAAGATGACGACTACGTACCGGTACGAGTGAAATAATAATAATATAATAATAAAAAAATAATATAATAATAATACAATAGTTGGTACTTCTCTTCTTCTTGTTGGGGTAGAATTTTTTTTCCAAATGTGTCTTTTGTATTTCTAAATTTTGAAAGAATTTTCTTCTTCTGTAATTAATTCGGATGAATATTTTCAGAAATCATGCATAAAGAGAACGTTAGTTAGAGATAGTCTGGATAGATAGAAGGTAAGTGAGACACCACCTTTGAGCGAGGGTTTAGAATCCGAGAGAATCAAGGTTGTCATACCAATATGTTACCGAAAAAAGGTGCCAGAGCTCGTGACCGAAAGGGTTGGAACGCTGCAACTCCGCTCACCAAGGCAGGGATACCTCGGTACGCTGCGAATAAGGACCCGCTATGCCCGTTAAGATATAAGAAAAAGGAGTCATGGAATAGACAGAGGGGCGGAAAGCGCCCGAAAACTGCGCAGTTGTCGGAAGACCGAGTCATAAACGATTTGTTGAGGCGTACCCAAACGTTTATCGACGAGAGCAGCGCTTCGACAACGAGCAGTCGGGCGTCGCTATCACAGCGGAGCGAACGTTCGGGCCATTCCAGGAGGCCACACACTGCAGGGCAGTACCGTAGAACAAAGTCGCTTGCATCGCACTCAAAGAAAAAAACGAAGAAGCTCGAAGAAAGCGAAGCTCTGGAGAAGGAAGTGGCACGGCAGCAGGCAACGATAACGTACGAGGATGGCCCTGCGTCCTCGTCGACGTCGACCAACGCGGAGCTCGACGTTCGTATTTTGAAACACATCCTTTTCCGGGAAGATGCAATCAAACGGCTCAAAGTCGCCGTGTCAGATTTGTCCACTTGCACGGACCTTCCAGCGGAAACGAAAAAGCTTGCAAAAGCAATAAACATTATAGAAGCGTCCAGGACGGCATCTTTGTTAATCGTCGAGGGCATTTGGTTTTGGCGGCACAAGCGCGTGGTCTCACTGTTGCAGCGCCGCCGCCTCCCTGCGCCAGGCATCGTCCACAAACCGTACCCGTTTGTGTTTGATGGCAACAACTACTTGTTGAAAATGACGTCCGACCTTAGATTTTTAGATTCGTGCGAAGCACTTACGAGGTGGCTCGGGGGACAATTTGGGAGGAACCCCTTCTGTCTGAAAAAGCAGGATGCTCTTGACGCCGTCGGCGGCATGTCGGTGATGGAAACTGGTCTTACAGTAGAGGAGTCGGCGCAAAGAGAGCCTCCCCCAGAAGATACTCCGTTTATAGAGCGTCTTCGATGGGCGTCTTTGGTCATTTTGTCAGAAGAGGCAGTCTATGGAAAATTTCAAACGAAGGAGGATGGTTTAGGCAGAAGCAGTGGTAACGTTAAGAAGAAGAAATCCGCGTCGTCACCCGGCCCGTCCAGGAAAGAGGAGGCCAGAGAGAACAGCAAGGAACCAGATCGTGGAAAGGTTGAAAAGGAAAAAATACCGCCAACCGCATCTTCTCCGGGCGCTTCACCCTGCGCTTCACCCAGTGAACCGCGGCAACCCCCCCCCAAACGTTCTGGTCGGAATACATCGAAAGAGAACAAGACGGACTTGATAAAAATATTAAGAAGAAACAAAGAATTGCAGAAGCAGCTTTCCGAGCTGAAGATGGAATACGAAGCCTTGCAGCGGTATGGTGATCAAGGGCAGTCTAAGAAGTAAAATTGAGAGAATTGATGTGTGTGGAAGTAAGATGGAAATGGGGGAGAGAGGGGTTACTCTTTTAAAAAACCAAAATATATAGTATGTTTTAAGACTCTCCTTTTAAATAATGTACTTTAGTCATTTCTTAACACAGTATTAAAGAATTCATGTACTGCGCGTGGTACATTAAATTGTCCACTAGCGTCTGAAATTACCTCTCTCCTTAAATTAAAAAAAAACTGTTCTTGAATTTTGTGAAGGGTCGGTCCGTCCTCAAAATTTGCTGATGAAATTTGTTGTCTCTCTTCGTCGAGCTAAACTTTACTTTTCTACGAGCTTACCATAAATTTCAAACCCTGACAGGAACAAAGTGTTGTGACGGAAGTTTCCTTTTTCTAAGTTAGATTGTCCGCTATTCGGCTTCGTCTGCATGACTCGAAAAAAGCGAGTTTTGCGACACAAGTTGTCTTCGATATCCCACGAGCACGTTCCAAAACCAACGTTCGAAGGAATCGCGTCTTCGTTCGTGTGCCTTCTTAGGGTGAACCATCGCTTACCATCCATGCTCCCCTCCAGCCGCCAATTTTCTAATCGAAGCCACTGCGAGGAGAAATTTCAGAATTGAAGAGAGAAACTTGGGTTGTTAGTCAGAAATTTAGATCGGCAGGTCGATGCAAATACTTACTCCGTACTCAGAGCCGTGGCGCAGGGTGTATCGAGTGGGGTAGATGCGCCTAAATTGGCCAAAATCTACTCGAAACCATTGGTTTGGTTCACGATAATCAGTGGACGTATAGATGGCTTCCCTCCCAACAAAGTTTTGGTCAGCACCTGAACCATTGGAAGAACGGACAACGAACACTTCTTTCTTCTCAGCCGGGTTTGCCCACGACGTGGTCAATCCATCGGTGCCGATGTAATACAAGATTCCATTCTTGTCGAAATCATGATTGTAAGTGAACGTGAGCGAACCGTCCGGGTTTACAATAGGACGATCCCCACGCGCAGACTCCGCCGTTGCCCCTTCGTTCATAAGGGCGCTGAAGCGCTCTCGCTTCAGTTTCAAATGCGAATTGTACTGGGCGCGGAACAAGTTTAAATTATCTAATATCCACTGCGTCTCGAACTGGTCGCCGAGAATGCTCATTAAGGCGGCGCTATTTCCCAAAGCTGTGCGAATATTTGCCTCTTTTACGACGAATCTTGTAGAATTGCTCGAGTCTTTTGCAGCTCCAGCTTTTCCTTCACCTGTGTCCTCCTCCGTCTGCTCTCCCTCGGAAGGAAGCACGGCTTGAAAGAGGTGGGCATACTCGGAGTACAACCCCCCATATTCAATGGCATAAACGGCCTCTATCAACCACTGGTAATGCTCCATAATAAACGCAGGCAAGCGATCCAAAACGTCCGCATAGTCTTCCCCATTCTGCCCCATGTGCCGAATGTACTCCATCATCGTGGGCTCCATGCCGTCCACGGTGTCTATTGGGGCGGCATCCCCTTCGTCGATAACTGCATCATAAAATTGCTTTATCCCTGGGCGAATCATCTGCATGATCCTCCTCAAATAGTCCTGGTTCCTTAGCTCTAGAGGGAATTCAAGCACCACCACGTCTTCGGCCTCCGCACTTGCGGTTATGTTCATCCGCAAGGACGTCGAAGCGGGCGCTTTCAGCTCACTACTTTGGTCCGAAGTCTTTTCCATGTCGTTGGTCTAACGGGCTATCGGTTGTACGGGGAAAGGGGTGCGCGTGCTCGTGGGATATTTATACAAAGAGTGTAGGGACAAAACAGAAAAAACACAGTGAATATAAATGTTCAAATATAAAAGTGAACAAACTCTTCTTTTTCACGTCGAATTCTTTTTATTTCAAACACATTTTGTGATTAATACCGTTATTATTAACAATTACGGTAAGTAACAAAAACAAAATTTTTATACACATACTACATCATATATAAATTTAGTGTAACAAATTATTCAACAAAAAAAAAACCCAACAACAACCCATTATGTACGGTTTTATATACCAGCCAGGTACTAAAATACCACCTGATATAATAATACTACAGGACACAGTACGCCTGGTAAATGTATATAATGAAGACAATTTAATTAACCCTATCACTAACATAAATAAACGAATACGATTTTGTTCTCTTCCCCAACAATTACAGATTCTATGCTATTGCCCATAATGTTAATTATAATAATAGCATCTAATATCATACAATTTTATACAGCACACAACAACAACAACAACGAAGAAAAAAAAGAAGAAGAAGGAAAAGAAGAAATCAATCGTTTTTCGTTCTTTCTTCTGCATCGTAGAAGTTACTCAAATGTTGGTTTGTTGGTCTGATTCATAGAGTGCACAAACGGAATTCCATTTAGTTCTTCTTCTTGTAAACCCCATAGTAGTGTCCGGTACGGTCGCAGTACTTCTTCAAAGTATTCTTCTCTTTACACATTTTTTTCATGCTTTGGCAAGCCCTCCCTTCGCCTTTGTGCCACTCCGGCTGCGATTTCCAACAATACATTTTTCCTGGCCGATAAGGACCAAATGGGTGCTTCCTTTCAGCGCACAATTCCTCCAAGAAATCTCCGCCTTGCTCTCCTTTTCCACTCATGATACCTTTTTTCGCACAATCCAGCACATGTAAGTGTTTCAAACGAGCGAACCATTCGTCAAGCGTTTCCCCCTCACGAAATTTTTTCTGGGCTTCGTAGGTCTTCAGATCGATTGGGTCTGCTGTCCCAAGGGACGCCCGTAACAGTGTCCCCTCTGCCACAAAGGCAAGAAGAACGAAAATAATTAACCGCATGATTATTTTGTTCGAACCATATGCCGAATGTGTCAACTTACCGGACGAAGGAAAGTTTTTTTTTTATTATTTAATTTTCTATTATAGCTACAGTATAAAAAATATAATTTATATATTATACCTGATTGGCTTTTTTATTTTTCCTTATCCCCTCCCTGCTGTCCTTTGTTCTATTTTTTGGTCAATTGGTCCATTTGGACTTCTAAAATATTTATTATACTTCTTCTCCACTCTCCACTCTCAGCCCCCCCCCCCACTTTCTTTTCGTTCTCCTCTTCTTTGCATTTGCTATTTGACACCTTCAAAAATTTAATTATAGCTTCTGATCCTCTGCTACATTTTTTACTAAACTACAACAAGTATAGATAAACGGTATTGTTATTAAATAATCAGTCTATCTAAAAAGGAACATATTTGTCTTGATATAGATAGTTTGTTTAAAGTTTCATATGAATTGAAATTTCTGAATCAGTGAATGCAATGAACATATAATATAAATGTATCTTATAAATGAATCAAGAAATTTATCTCTTTGAATAAAAAGAAGGCCAAACTGTTAAACCCAAACTGTTTTGCATTTTGGGGACCATGGAGGAGACGCTTATTTCTCAAGCAAAAGTAATCAATCAATTGACATCGAAGGTTGCATTGAAAGAGGAGGATGAGGAAAAACTTCGAAAGAGGCATGAGGAGCAGCTGTTGAAAAAAGATGATGTAATCGGCTCATTGCAAGTCCAAATCAAGGGATTGGAAAACGAACTGGACAATATGAAAGAGATGGAGCAGCAAAGGGAGCGCGAGAGTAACAATTCCCAATCCGTGGAGAGCTTATTACCAGGCTTTCGGCACTCTCTATATTTGGCCCAATCTTTACACCCCAGACAAAACATAAAAGCAATTCTAAACGACCTCAGAACCAGAACAGATGCTGCCAAAGTAGTCTTTTACGAACTATCGCAATCGTCAAGACAGCTTAAGATATCATGTTCGGTTCATCAATGCCACGGCAAGGAATCGGGCACGGAGAGGAAGATGGATGTCACATTTCCTATCGGCGTGGGAATTGTTGGGACGTTTGTAGACGAGGCCTTGAAGCATACGGGCAATAATATCGACTTAGAAGTTTGCATCAAAAAGGTTGACTCTGCAGAAGATGCGGAACATTTTGTGAGAGTCATAGACCTAGCGAGCGGCGAAGAATCTCACGAGGACAATTTCTCTCAAACGCCAATATGCGTGTGCCCGGTGGTTCAGTCTGAGCGGGCCGACGATACCGGACTGTTTGGGTGCATTTCTTTGATCGGGCAAAGTAGGACGGCGGACGGAGAAAAGCACTACATTACTGAAATCGACAAAAAATACGCAATCGCATGCTCTACGGCCATATCTAGAATCCTACACGATGAAGAACGGAAGGCGTCCCTGTTACGCAATGAAACAGTCGCGCAAAGCATCTTGAACATTGCAACGGAGAGCCCATTTCTCGAACAGCAAAACTTGTACTCTTTTGCGTCTCAGCTGGTTAGCGCTACCATAAACCGCCTAAATTGTTGCGCCGCTGTATACTTTCAGGTTTCGACACAGGAAAATCGTTGCGTCCCAAAAGGATTAAAAATTTCGAAAGCGGAAACGGAGGATTTCTTTGCACTTTGTCGAGGCAATGCTTTAGACGCCGTGGACGCAATTCAGCGAATTAAGTTGTACGCGAGTCATTTGGGAGCGGCAAGCGGTGGCCTGCTCTCTCCCATATTTGAAATGCTTAAAATTTCAACTGCAACATTTGACAAACGTTGCCTGGACCATCTGCAGTACATATGCTCTTCAGAGTACCTATTTTCGTCTGCAACGCTGCACGCTTTGAACCAATCCCCGGAATCTTATTCCTTTCTAGAATCTGTCGCCAAGTACACGGCATCCCAGAAATTCAAAGAGTTGGTCTGTGTTGACGTAGCCCAACCAGAGAAATGGCGAAATTTTTTGTCTCAAATTAGTGCTGGAATTAGCGTGACGCGAAAGTCTGCAATCAACATGAGACACATTCGATCCTTGGTGGCCGCACCAATCCGCCGGAACAAAGCCGTGGTCGGCGTCATAATTGCACTGAACAAGTTTGGCTCGGAAGCGTTCATGGCCGATGACTTGTCTTACTTGACTCGCGCTGCTTCTACCGCCGGCACAGCACTGAAAATCGTGTCCAGTTTAGAAACCCACACTATGCGAATCAGCAAGCGAATGCAAATTTTAAATGAAGTCGACGCGCTAATCCGCGAAGATTGCTCCGACCTTTTGAAGCAGGTCGATTTCCCCAGAGTTCTGTCCCAAATAAATTACCTTATTCACAAAGGAATGGGAAGTTGTCGATACGTAGAAATAGTCCACACGACCGATAGCGACTCCCATTCTACTATATGCGTTCGAAGGGGAGACAGGTTTCTGGACCAAGTCCGAAATGGAAGTGCTTGGGAAAATGGAGCGTACAATGTAGTTCGTCACGTTCGGCGTCATCGCAGGGTTATTATCGCATCAAAAAAAGACCCTCGGGAGTCAAAAAGCTCTGACCTTGACACATCTGATAGCTGGATATTTAATCCTTTGGAAAACACCCTGAAAGAGAAAGTGCACTCAGTCCTGTGCGCTCCAATTTTGCACCCGCTGAGCAGCATGATACTAGGGGTTGTGCTTTGTGTGAACAAGTGCGATGACGAGGACCTCCCCGAGCAGTCTGCCCCTTTGCCATTTGATGACATCGATGGAGAACTCCTTACAACCGTCGCAAGTAAGCTTGGACGTGTTTTTGAAAATTACCTGCATTTACCGTCCAAATATTTAATGTTTAGCCACGAAAGCTGCGAAGCGATTGAAGCAAAATTGCCCTCTTACCGCAAAGAAATCCTGGGCGAGTTACGAAATCAAAGGATTCTCCACGAGACAGAATTAGATAGACTGCGGGAGTATTTTGCGGAAAGTATTCAAACGGCCGAAGTAGTCTCCATGGAAGCCTTGGTTCAATCAAATCAAAGTGGTTTGCAAAACAACGCGTGGAAGAAAAAGCTGAGGGTCTTCTTTCTCTGCGTCAGGGTGCTTGGAAAACTCTTGCTGCAGCTGCAAAGGTTTCGACGAAAAAAAATTGAAGGAGCGGATGGGAGGCCATCGGGAAAGCCTGAAATGAAATATTTGGCTTCACAATTGCGTACGTGGAATTTTTGCGAGCTTGAAATGAACAATGACGATTTGGAGTCCAGTGGGGTGATGTTGTTCAAGTCCTTGCCATTTTATATCGAATATAACATTCCGTTGTCCAGAATTCGTAAATTTTTCGTCCAAATCCGGAGGTCGCATTACGAAAACGCATACCATAATTTCAAGCACGGTTTCTTCGTAATGAGGGTCGTCTACAACATTATTACTCGTTTTATGGAGCACGGCCGAAGCAGATATTCTTCCCGTGAACTCTTGAGCCATCTGGTTGCAGCAATAGCAGTAGATGTGTCGCACCCTGGGAAAAGCAATGAAATAGAGATAGACAGACAATCAAGCCTTGCTTTACGGTACAACGACACTCACATTTATGAAAACCTGCACGCTTCCGTGCTGTTTCAGATTATGCTCGATACAAAAGCTGACGTGTTCGGTACAATGAATGCGGCGGACCGGAGACTTTCCCGGAAGGAAATTATCAGTGCTATAATTCATACGGATTCGTCCTGCCACTTTGACTTGATTAGAGACTTACAACTGTGCCAAAATCTTGAGGCACCGGACAACAAACAGCTCAAAATGGACGCTATATTGCACATGTCTGATTCAAGCATGTACGCAATGCCAACCGTTGTCGCAGTTTCTTGGTCAAATCGTATCATAGAAGAGTTCCTACTCTTTCAGTTGTCGTGCGAAGATTCGGAGGAAATCTCGAAAGGGACATTGTTCGCGCCCGCCCTTCCACTGAACAGGAAAGTTGATACTCTTCACGAAGCCGCACAGTATCACCTGGAGTGCATAAAGACGCATTTGAAGCCAGGGTGGAAAATTTTTGCAAATGCCTTCAACCATTGTGGAGATTTGCTGCGGAACATAAATGCAAACATTGAACACTTCAACAATGTGATACTATCAGGGGAAAAAAACGAAGAAAAATGAGTTGAGAGTAAGTATGCATAGACAGAGATTTTTATTTTTTTAAAATTAAAAAACAACTGGACTATAATATTAATATTTTAAGAACATACTATGATATATAATTAGTTTTTTAAAAATATTTTTAGATATAGCCAGCAGAGAGTAATATGTATGGGCTAATTCATCTTCTGCACATCACGGTAACAAGAAAAAGTTGGCGCGTCATTGGCGACCGTGGTGTGCGCTGCTGCTGCTGCAAATCTGAAGATCCATGGCCATGTGCGATTACACAAAAAGCCCAAGACCTATACGATGCAGCAGAGGAAGAGAAGCATGCGACGAAAGCCTCTCTCTGTTTTCTCTTTTTTTAATTTAGATTGGTGTAGCGAGCCGCTGTTTACTGGTTACGTGGTACTTCGCAACAACAAAATTTATTGTCTGCAATTTTAGGCACTTAAAAACAAGAAAATTGGCTGTTATAATAAAATAATGGAGATGAATGTAATGTATACGTTTAATTTTACCATAAAAAAATTATTTAATCCCCTCCCCCCCAGGATCTCCATTTCGTTTATGCCAAACAGTTTTTAAACAAACGTACTACCCCATCATCACCACAAGATACAATTGATTTATCTGCAACCGCAAAATCTAGCACTATGTCGGTGTGCCCGGTCAGTTTCCGAACTGCATTTCCCGTTCGTGCATCCCATATTCGTATACTTTGATCGACGGAACAGGTAACAACAATCTGAGCATGACTGTCCACAAATTTTGCTTTAATGACGCCAGCATCGTGTTTGAACTCATGGCGGGTTGCAAGCGTGGACAAATCCCAAACCTTAACCAGCCCAGCAGAGCCCCCAGTGACACACCAGGGCAAAATTGTAGAAAAATCTACTGCTTCCACAGTATGCCCGAGCAAAGACCCTTCCCGTCGATGCGGGAGCGTACCTAAAATTTTTTTGTTTTGAATGTGCGCTAGCCGTGCAGTGCCATCAATGCTACCAGTAAGGAGCAGGTCACTCGCGTTGCTAACAGCCAGTTGAACGATAGCACTGCCTCGAGTATGCCATTGGCCACCCTTTTTGCTGTCAAACGTGTGCCTGCATTTTCCCGATTTCGGAGCCCATATTTTTGCACTGCCATCGCCACAGCCAGTGACAACTCCTTTCCCGTTTGGCAAAAATTGACCACAAGTTACGGCATCTTCGTGTCCTGAGAACACTTGCATGCATCGCCCTGTCGCAGTCCACATCCAAACCGTCGAATCGGTCGACCCTGCCAAAACAACAGCTCCTTTGGGGTGCCAGTTTATCCATTCAATGTCTTCTCCAGGACCCTCTAATTTGGCCGACATGGTCCCTTTGTTGGTGTCCCATATCATGACCGTCCCATCCAACGATCCCGTCGCCGCCAGCCCTCCGTCGCAGCTCAGCGACACGGACGCTACAGAGTCAGTGTGTCCTTTGAGTTCCATGGGCACTGTGTCCACCGCCAAGGCCTCCAAGTCTGGTTTCCAAACATACCCAACATCATCGCCGCCTCCACTAAGCAATATTAGCTCTCGCCCGCTGGAAGCGGCGCTTCCCGCCTCCTGCTCCCCGGCGTTTGCACTTTTGAACGCAGCAGCTATCGCGTAAACTGATTCCCCGTGAAACGTAAATTTGCTTGAAGACATATCGACCACCCCCTTCGCATCTTCGGCCGATTCATCAATGGTCTTCAGGTTATCTACGTCGTCTGTACCGTTCGATTCGTCTGCATCATCCTCGTCGCTCTCCAAGTTGGCATTCTCATTCAGGTAGACCACCGACTGCACGTCGTTCGCAGTCAGCACTTCCGCGCTCGGTTCGTTCTCGCCGGGCTGCATCGGGGAATCCGTATTTTCGAGTTTGACGAGAGTTTCTTCGATGGCGCTGCCAAGTTTCGCTCTGGGCCACTGAGTGCTTATCAGTTGCAACGCATCCTTAAAGGTCATCTTCGACTTGTACATCAAATACGCCACTGCAATCGCCACGCACCGTTCACGCCCAAAGGCCGAATAAACGAGCACATTAACCTTCTTTTCGTCTGCGTTCTCCATGAACGAAAGGATTTCCTCAATGTACATATTGTCCGGTGAAACGTTGGCAGACATTCTTTCCCCAAATTCCAGACTAGATAACACCGAAGCACCCTCTGGAGCGACGCAGACAAACGCAGAAATGTTGTGCTTTTTTACGGTCAACAAGTCGTTGGCGCCAGCGTTGGTTCCAAGCAGCACTCGGCCGCCCAGAAGCGAAAGCACTGGGTACGATATTTCCAAAAATTCCCCGGAGGCTGAGTTGCGCAATACTTTAATTTTCGATATGATCGACTCTTTGCATATTTTCCCGTACAAATGAGGGAACAGTTTCTCCTGTTGAGATGAGGACGGGGACGTGTTTCCAACGGGGGCTGCTGGTTCAAAAACGACGTTCCCAATAAGACGCTGTGGGTCCAACTCGAGCAAAAGAAACTCTCCAGGAACTCCTTTATAGAACTGGTTAGCGACGTCCAACAAGTCCTTTGTGTCTTCAGTTAAATGGATAAAGCCGTCTTTATCATGCGTGGGAGGCACATAGTCTTTTGGATCCTCAAAGGACGAGTAAGTGTCTAACGAAACAAGATGGTACAAAGGGAGGAGCGGACGCGCCGCTCCTTCTGCTGCAAAATTTGCCATATCAGTGTACTTCTTCCAAACGAAAATTCAGGGTCCAGCTAGCCAATCCTAACGGCAGGTAGAGAAAAGGTTTCAAACTGTTGATTTGTCAAGGTGCCTGAGATAAGAAAGATAGACCAAGTATGCTTCACAACCTTTCCTTTTTGAACTCTTTTGGATACATCTGACATTGACTGAAAGGAAACTTTTATAATATATAGTACATTTTTATTAACGAGCTACTACTAATTTTTTTTTTTGTGGTTAAAATAAATTATACATTTGTCTGTGCTGTGAAGAGGAGAGCAGAGGAGGGAGGATTGTGGATAATTGGAATAGTAACAGGTAAATAACACTGGGAAATATGAAATTCCTATTATTATTATTATAAAATCATCATTTTTTCTTCTTTCTTTTTTTCTTTCTTTCTTTCTTTCTTTCTTTCTTTCTTTCTTTCTTTCTTTCTTTCTTTCTTTCTTTCTTTCTTTCTTTCTTTCTTTCGTTTCTTTTTCTTTTTCTTTTTCTTTTTCTTTTCTTCCTCAATGGATTCAGAACCATCCAATTTTTTTGATAGGTAAATAATTTAGTATTATAAGTATCAAAATAAATACAAACGACCAGAAAAAAATATAAAAATTTGATTAAGTACAGTACTGTAATACCTTGGTAACAAATAAAAAATAGGTAAAAAACACAATTATTATTTAAAAAAAATATTTTTTGGTCACATTTTCTTTATTTATATAACCCACAAATAAAGAATCATGCACTAAAAGAGAACAAGTATTATATGCCAGTACCGGCACCCCATATATATATGGAAGAAGGTTTTTACTTTTCTTTCTTTTTTTGAAGGGACAAGAAAGTACAATTTGAAGAATCGTTCGTTTCACAAACAACGTTCACTTTCTTGTCTTTGGTGCATTTACTAAGAAACGTCTGGTTCCATTCTTTTCCCGGCATTTCTTTAGAAAAGCAGGCACGGTACGTCTTCATGACCTCCGATGAAATGGTAGCGTAGTCTACCATCGGTTTCGACTTCTTTTTAGTATGTTTGCGAATGGCGCCCCGGATCACAGATTTCCACGATGTCCACTCTTCGCTCTCTTTGGGACTGTCGTCTCTCTTTCGCTTCAAGGAGTTCTCTTCGCGCTTCGGCGTTTTGATCTTTGATGCCTCAGAATCTTTCTTCTCTCCTTTACTCTCTTCTTCATTGTTGCCTCCCTCCTTTGCCTTCTTTTCCTTTTCCGCAGCGTCCTTCAGACGTGTCGCTTCTTCAGAGATAGCTTTCCAGACCGCGCTCGGTTGTAGCCTGAGCGACATGCGTAATCTACTGCCACTATTCTTTAAAAAATTGCAAAACTTCTTTTCCTTTCTTGGGAAATTATCCGAGTCCAGCAGGGCCTTGCAGACGTTTCTAACGGCCTGGTCAACGCCCGAGTTCTTCGATACCATCGAAGTTGCATACCTCCAATGCGCGGCAGGGTCGGCTTTCTTTCCTTTCTTCGACGGACGGTACAGAGAACCTTGGTACTTTTCCTCCTCAGACACACAGCTAGTATGCTTGCGGAACTCTTCTCCCGCAAACACTTTACTGCAGTCTACGCACGACAGGTACCAACAGTCCCTGCACCGAAGGCAATGCTTGTCGACCGCACTTTTCTTCAGCGTTTCCTGGCAAGCGTCGCAGATAAAAAATACCATCGTCGTCTTCCGTGGGGCACTTCACACACTTGTTCTGAATATTTACGTGTGATGAAACGTAAAACACTATGTTCGTCACAATCATAAATTCAATCCTAAGAAAATATAAAGTCTTCTTCTTTTTGCTGTTCATATTGTTTATACAATATGTACAAAAATACCTTGGTATTTTTTATACTACTTTTGGTACCAGGTAAGATACTACAACTCCTCTATTTTTTAAAATATTTTTATTATATAAGCTGTAGTATTAATAATAGTAGTTAATTAGTGTGGGGGGCGAGGGGCGAAGAAGAAGAATAGAAGAAAGAAGATGTAGAATGTAGAAGATTTTTTATAATTTTATTATACTAATAAATATGCGAAGAAGAAGAAAGAAAAAAGAAGAAGAAGAAGGGTGGATTGGAGTGATGACAAATATAATTTAATCTTATTATTATTATATAGACACAGCATAAAGTATTATTTTAATAGATTGATTCAACAATTTAATAAAAATTACTTCGTCGTAGTTCGTAGTTCGTAGTTCGTAGTCCTATTTTATTTATCTTTATAGTCTAGTATAGTAGTAGCAGGGGTAGGTCTAATTTAAAAAAAAAATCATCTTCTTCTTCTTCTTCCTTCTATGACACAAGGGAATAGCATGAACAGTTACACATTTAAAAAAATAAAATAATAGTTGGTTGAATATTATTATTATTTTAAGATATACTTCTTCTCTTCTTCTTCTTTTTTATTTTATTCTTTTATCTTCTTCTTCTTCCTTTTCTTCTTTTCTTTCTTTCTTCTTCTTTCTTCTTCTATCTTTCTTATGTTGTGTGTACCAGTGTATAATAATAAATAATTATTTTCAAAAAAAAAAACAAAAAATTGAGAAGAGATCGGTAAACTTCACATTCGCTTATAAAGAGACGAAGAAATACGAATTTGATTTGTAACCCCCTATCTATTCCGCTCTTTTGAAGGAATTAGGAATAGAATATACCGGTACCTGTATTGATTGGTTTTGACAGTTTCTTTTTGTTCGCGAGGAACAAGAAGGTATTGTTGGTCGGTGACAAGTGGTCGTCGAGAGATGGACGACCCAGGTCGTCAGAAAGGCTCTGGGAGTTATAGGGAGAACTTTCTTCACGGTGTAATTGTCACGGAAACGCTTAGTGGATCACTGGTATGGCACCACAAATGTACCTCTAAATTCGGCTTACCATCGTTTTGTAAACAGTCGCGGACTTCCATGAGTGCGATGAATTTGGGCGCCCTGCTCTTTGCTTTGGAAAATTTCGCAACAAGCGTAGCTAGGAAACCGTCTCAAAGCGCCAACGATGGCTCTTCTGCCTTGCTGTCTTTTGAAGTCAACAGTACTCACATTTTTATCAAACGCGTACAGCAGTACACTATAACGGCAATATTGTTCAGGGGCATTCATGTTGAGGGCGGGGAAGCTTTTGTAAAATCGTTGTGTGATAGGGTGTCGTCAACGAATTTTTCGTTCGATAAAACAGCGGGCAGGAAGGCCAACTTTCTCCCGTTAATCGCCCAGGCCTTTGACGAGACGGTGCAGTGCTGCATGGGAAAATTTTTGACTTGCTTGTGGGAGAATTCAAAAAACCCCTTACAGAAGGATCACGCCCGTCGACAATTTCAAGAACCATTTCTCATTTGTGTGCATACATTTTCTAATCCTGGCGCATCAAACGGGGACACGCAATCAAAGCCGGAAACGCTCTCGTCCATGCTTCAGAAAAAGGCAACTTACATGAAACAAAAACTAAAGGGTTTGATGACGGCCACAAATACCACTGGGACAGCGCCTGCACCAGAAGCCAATGTTCAAGAGCCTGAAGAAAAATTTCGATGTTCCATGTTCAAGTGTTCGCTAAGAGACGGGAAGTTCTCTTTCGGAAAAGAACATGGCATGGACCAGTCCCAAGCGGATTCTATCGCACGCGCCACGTCCAAAGCGTTTGCTGACGATGCTGCACGGTCGGAATTGGGGGTACGGCAAGGTGGTTGGAAGTTTCTTGCGTTAGCAGCAGGAGATATGGAATGGGTGGCCTTTTCCGACGGTAACGTTTGCGTTTCTCATAGCATTTTTGATTTAGGGTGCGTCGACAGCCTTGCAACGGGGAGCCTACTGTACAGTCCTAACGGCATCCAAACCGTCAACTCTCTCGTTCAACTCCACGTTCAAGCTGTGACATTAAATGAAAGTTAGAAAAATATTTCGGGAGAGGCGGTACAGAGAAAAGGAAGCACCGGGAAGGTGACCTAAATTATATTCGTACAAGCGCGTATCGGCACAAGTGATTAAAAACAATTTAATTTTTTGACTTACGCCGCGCGCCAACTGCAATCAATATGTTATAAATATAACAGCCATATAATTTGTTTTTTTAAAATATAACAGCCAATTTTACTATATATATATA
>LT642251.1:0-24362 GCA_900128585.1 Stramenopiles sp. TOSAG23-3 | reverse complement strand
CACACACACACCCTCCACGTACACTTATCACTCGGCACGAACAAATTTTTCAAAGACACATTCATTCCCCCTTACCTTCGTCGGCCATATTTGCCGTTTTCTTCTTTATTGCAGACAACCCACCTCTATATTTCCCCTGCTCGGCTAGCACCCCTTCCTCTAAATGATCGGCCAACTGCTTGGCCGACCACCTTTGATCCGGTTTTTCTGCAATCAGGTGGTCAACAATTTCTTTGAACTGCTTAGGGGACTGTAAATGCATTTTCTGATTATACTTTTCTAGTAATTTCGGCTGCAGGCTTAACGGCCCTCTCGTCCGCGCCTTCACCCTTTCTCCCACGAGCAACTCCAGCAGGAGTACTCCAACCATGTACATGTCGGTGCTGAAATTGTGTTTTCCGTTTGGGTGGAACATTTCTGGGGGCCAGCACAACGAGTCGGACAAATAACCAAATTTAAAAGAGCGCTTAAAATAGGCATCGGACAGCACTATGTCTTCGTCATCATTCACCACGAGAATATTTTCTAGGCATATCCGCTGGTGACAAATGCGGTTGTCATGCAAGTGCTGCAAACCTTTGGCTATTTGATAAATATACTTTCGCATCAAAAAATCAAACCGCCCGAACTGCGTTGCTTCTAAGACCTGCCTTTCTTCGCTATTTACAAACGAGCACAAATTTTTGGGCTGCATGGGAATTTGAACGTGCAGCACTTCTCGGTCGTACGTTGTGGATAGGCTGCCAGGCTTTCCTACGTACGGGCTGTCTGCAAGCCCACGAAGTATCGCCAAGTCGGCCAAAAACTGTTTCCACACAGAGTCAATATCTTTCTGGGACGCTTTGGAAACAAGGCCTATGTTAATAGATTTAATTATGCCCATTTCGTGGGTTTTATTGTACCGAACACGGTAAGTCTTGCAAAATTCATCCCCACCCATTTCCTTTTCCCAACAGCAGTTTGCCGTTACTGGTAGCTCCACAACCTGCCGCAATACCGTTCTCTTCGCCGCCATACTGTAGACGAGTTTTTCAGGCTCACTTCACTGTGGTCCGGATCACAAGAAACAAATAAATCTTTCTTGCACCGACACTTGCTAGAGAAACTGAATTGAGTATCGGGCGCATGCTTTTTCTGACTACGAACGACGAGAATATGTATTAAGTTCGAACGTCGTTCTTCAACAGCAAACAACAAAACTGAAGGAGGGAGGCCTTTTTTTATTTATTTATTATTATCAAAATATATTTTGGGAAGAAGAAGGAAGAAAGAATTATTTAATAATTATTTCTAATTGTATTAATACAACTGCTGCTGCTTTCTCTCTCTTGTTTGTTCCTTGCTGATGGGGGGGGCTTCTATATGGTCGTCGGTTTTTATATTTATAAATATTTATATTAAATACCTATATAATAATGTATACTAATATAGTAATAAAAGTATAATTTCTCCGTCTTTCCTCCTTCGTTTTTTTCCTTTTTTATTAGAGACTATTGTTATCTAAAAGAAAGAAAGAAAGAAAGAAAGAAAGAAAGAAAGAAAGAAAGAAAGAAAGAAAGAAAGAAACAAAGAAACAAAGAAAGAAAGAAAGAAAGAAGAAGAGGAGGCAGGAGGAGGAGGAGGCTGTTCGTTTATTTTTTTTTAGTATATTATTATTATTATTTTTTTTTTTAGACGACTAGACCTACTACTACTTAGAACGACTTCGTACACTGGTAATAAATAATTATTATTAAAAATTATTTATTATTACTATAAAAAATAATTATTTCTTTTTACATAATACACTTTAAAATTTGAATTTCTTCATTCCGATTTGTTTATATATATTCTATATCATATTCATTTAAAACAAATATTGCATGGAATGAAAAATTTAATCGTTTACATTTTGAAGACTGTCCTGTCCTTTTTATTTATTTTACAAAGGGAACCGTTTGGTAGTCTCGTCCGTGTGTAGTTACCATGTCGACGCAGTTTAGTAAGCGTGTCACGAAGGACATGCGGTTGTTGGCCAAAACGCCTTTGACTGGAATAGACGTTGCCTGGGGCACGGACTTGCAGCATTTTACAGCGACTATTGAAGGAGTAGAGGACACCTTGTTCGAGGGTGGAATATTTGTGCTTAGCATTGTCCTGCCAACTGCGTACCCTCAGGAACCACCCTTAATTATTTTTCAGACGAGCTGTTTCCACCCAAACGTCTATAGAGACGGGAAAATTTGCCTTGATATTTTGCAGAAAAACTGGGTGCAGTCCTACACCCTGGGGTCAATTTTACAATCGATACAGCAGCTTTTGTCAGACCCGAACCCGGACTCTCCCGCAAACACGGAGGCATCCGAATTGTTTGTAAACGACAAACGGGAGTACAGAAGGCGGGTTCGGGAATGTGTCGAACAATCCTGGTTGGTGTAGATCTGGTAAGGCATTGGTATCTTAACTTACGAAGGTATCAATTAGTGTAAAAGAGAAATAAAAAAGAAGGGAAATAAAAAAACAAAATTAAATATAGTACGTGGTTTAAGACTCTCATTTTGTATCACTTACGATTTCTGGGAAATAAAAAAACAAATTATGTAGTATGCTCTGTATAATTTGTTTTTTTTATAGTATGCTCTTTAAGACTCTCATTCTCTCATTTTAAATATCAAAAAAGTACATAATCAGTTCGGTAATCTTCGTCAGAACTTTACAAGCGACGCCCACTTCGACGTGTCTTTTTTGTCAGGTACTCGTAGCCTTCCTTCACGTGTATAAACTTTTCCTCGCACTCCGTTTTCGGCATCGACGCGGCACCGTTTCCGCATTTGTCCGGGTGGTACTGCTTTGCCAACGTTCGGTACGCCGTTTTTATGTCACGCATCGTAGCACTCGTGCCAAGGTTCAGTGCCCTCAACGACTTTGTCCTTTTGCTAACGTGCCCGCCAAAGCTTGGCACGTCGTAATTTCCACCACTGCCAGCGCCCCCACCACCGAACCTGAACTGCCAATGTGTGCCGGGATTATCGAAACTGAAACTGCTATCGAGAAACAACCCAATAATTGTGATAACAGAGACGGACATCCACATACAATAGAAAATAAACGTGCACGTATCGACGCAGCAGCTGCAGCACCGGTTCAGGCAGGAATTCTCTATCCTGAAGCCGGGAACGTTTTCGTAGAAAAGTTTGATGCAGGCCATGCTTACCAGAGAAACGAAATACTTGCTGTTCACCACGCTTGCGACCGGGGCAGGGATGGCCTGGGTCTCTGATATAACGTCCTCCATCCAAAAGACCGTGAAATGGGCGATCTGGGCAAACAGAACGACAACGAACGAGCGTAAAAACGTATTCCAGGATCCACTCATTTTCCCGTAGCAACCGCCAACGTACCGCATAGTCAGCAAATACCCCAAAACAGGTCCAAAAATTTCACAAAAGATATCGGCGGAGTCAAAATTCGCTAACCCTAACCATGGGGAGTACGCCAGCGTCAACAACAATGTATGGGCTATCGATTGAAGCCATGATCCGACCAAATGGAAGACAATAGCCGCATTGATTCCAAAATGATTGTCCGTCTCCATTGACTCTACGACTTCCTCCGCCCCCGTGGGAGCATCCGGTGTTACGGAAGACTTCGGGCGACGCTGCCTCACCCCGTCGGTCGCAGTTGCAGTTGGGTTGTAAGTGAAAGGGTCGGCCATTTTTATCTGCCGAAAAAACAAAAACAAACAAACGACAACAAACACGAACGATCAGACACGTAACTATCGAAAACAATCTATCTACTAAATTTATATCTCAGCATACCTAATCTATGTACATTTAAACTATAGAATGATAACATATACAACCTTTATCATTTATTAGAATATAATAATAATTTTATAATAATAATAATAATAATAATAATAATAAAACAACCTCCTTATTATAGACGACGTCGTGGTGGTGATGATGATGATGACGAACAACAAAAATAAAAAAATAAAAAAAATAAAAAAAATAAAAAAAACAACAAAAAAAAACATTTTTTATAAAAAATATTATAATAATACTCATGGTATATGGTGTAAATAAAATTCTTGGTGCACCAATTTCAGAATTACATAGAGACAGTTGTTCGTAGTACCAAAGTGCAAATCCAAAAATAATTATGTTGTTGTTGTTGTTGCGTTGATGATGATAATTATTAATCTTTTTTTTTGTTTATTTTTTAGAAGAAGAAGAAGTAAAAGAAAAAGAAGATTATTACTATATAAAGATACAATATTATACAAAATACAGAAAGAAAGATTGAAAACGAAACGGGATAAAAAATTGCAAAAACTGCTGTTGCTTGTATTTTGTATACGATTAACACCGCGTTAATTACTACTTCGTTTCATATTAATATATTTTGATGACGCAAGCAAGTGGGAACTCTACTGGAGTTCAGTGGGAGCAAACCCTTGAACAGTGGATGGAGAATCCCTTTCTTCTCTGGGGTATTGGGCCGTCTATGATCATACTTGTTACTTACCTGGTCACGGTTGCAATTTTGGAATGGGTAATTCGACAGGACTGGTGCCATCATTATTTGTTAGTGTACCGTTCTAAGGAAAACAGACTCGATCAGATTCAGAACATTTATAACACCAAAGGCATGTCGGTCAAAGAGCAGTTCACCAGTGGGCTTTGGCAGGTGGCAGGCCCATTGAACTTAGTGGGATGTATCTTCAATGGGCTGGTGTTTCCAATGGTAATCCCAAAGCATGCCGAGATGTTTCCCGAGTGGAAGCAGCTCAGCATTGATGTTGTCCTCTTGGCACTTGTAGCGGACTTCTTCCTGTACTGGGGGCATCGCATCCAGCATGAAATCCCGTATTTGTGGGAAAACTTCCACAGCGTCCATCACCGCCTGAGTACGCCAAGCCCGGTCGGGACAATTTACATTGATAGCAATGACGCACTGATTCAAGCCGGCATACCAATAATTGTTTGCGCGCTGATTGTCCGCCCCCACCCCATGTCTTACTATGTCTACGTCAGCTTTCACTTGGCAAACAACGTATTCAACCATTCAGGGATCGACGCCTGGTGGTTTGATTTGTTGACTTTGAAGTTTCTGCCACTCCGTAGTAAAAATAGTCACCATGACGCTCACCATCGATTCACCAATTTTGGCAAAAATGCAAAAAACTTTGGGGAAATGTTCTGGTTATGGGACTACGTATTCCAAACGATGGGAAAGAGCGCCAAATTGGCGAGGAAGCAGAAGGCGAAAGGTCAATAGTTTTGCAGGGTAGTAGTCGGGACAAGGCCTTGGGCTCACGTTTTCGAGGTGGCGTTTGTTCGTTCCTGAAGATAAGACGTTCTGGCACATGATATCTATCATAATTAGGGTTGGGTGTGTTTGTTCGCACGACTCGGGAAGAAATTGTGTGATTAAGCCTTATATTGGTGTGAAGTAATTCGTCTCTTTATTTAACCATACGTAAGAATTGCGATATCGTTTGTACGCGCATTCTTTAATTTACAATTCAAGCAACGTATGCGCGGGGGTGACTCTATGCACAGAACCTACAAGGTCTTCTCCAACGCTGCAATTTGACCGTTCAGCTCCTCCACACGTTCCTCGTACGCTTCCTTGATGGTAAGAAAATCCCTCTCCTCGTCCTTGAGCTCCGCCTTCAATTCCTTTACTTTCGCCCGTGCCTCGCTTTGCTCCTGGCTCGCAAACGTCTGGACCATGGTGCCCGTGTCGTTGAGTTCGACCATGGTCCCAGAATTGTACTCTATCATTGTCCCAGAGTTCACCCCAGCCCCCAACCCGTTCTCCTCGTCTTCCATCAATATTTCCTCATCGTCTACCATGGTGGCACCACCGCGCTTCATTGACACGGTGCCGCTTTGCCGATTCCTATTGATCGCATCGAGCGAAAGCGTTACGAGCTCCTCGAGGACGGGGGAGCGGCCTTCGCTTCGCTTCAACTGGGCGACTACTTGGTTCACGAACGGGTGGCCTTGCAGAATTTTTGGGGCTGGGCGCTGGTTCAGGTCCTTTCGCAAGCACTGGGAAATGAAATCGTTCGTCAGGACGTGCCATTCGTCCTTGTTGGACAGGGTTGGGGATGAGTTGGCTGGAATCATGAAGATTGCGCGCATCGGGTGGATGTCCGACAACGGCGGGTTCCCCTCTGCCATCTCGATCATCGTGATCCCCAAGGACCATATGTCGGCCTTGCCGTCGTACTTGACTTCTTGGATTACTTCTGGCGCCATCCAAAACGGGGTGCCAATGACAGTCTGGCGCTTCGATATCGTGCTGTTCATTTGGGCAGACACACCAAAGTCCGCGAGCTTCGCCTGGCCCGCCCCCGTCAGCAAAATGTTCCCCGCTTTGATGTCGCGGTGGATCAGCTTCTTTCCGTGCAGGTATTCCAGGCCCAGCAGGACGGACGCAGTGATGTGCTGAATTTGTTCCTCGGAAAGGGTCCGGCAGGTGCTCTCCATCAGGTCCGCGATCGACCCCGCGGTGCAGTACTCCATTACTATCCACATGTCGTCCGTGTTTGCCATGTAGCTCCCGTAATACTGAACAATGTAGTCGCTCCTGCAGTCCCTCAATATTTGAATCTCCTTCTTCAACTCCTCCCACCCCCCTTGCTGGACCGCGATGATTTTGACGGCCACTGGGGCCTTTGATTTCTTGTGAGAACCTTTGAATACGTTTCCGTACGATCCCTCCCCAAGTTTTTCTTCCAAATCAAAAATATCGTCTGGGTCTTGCTTGGACTCTTCATTCTGTAAGAACGCCTCCAACGCCTTTCTCTGCGTAGACGATGCAGGGGACGCTCGTTCCGACATAGTTGGTGTGGTGGTAACACAAAAACAAAACAAAAAACTATTTCATATATTAACCCAACGTGTAAACAAACATCAAGACGAAGACAAAAAATGTAAAACAAAGAAGAAAAGATTCCTTTTAAAAAATGCATATTCATATATAGAAAATATAGAATTTGTTGTATTTTTTTATTATTATTTTTAAAAAAATATTTTTTTTTTAATTTTATTTTTTTTTATAAAAAAATCTTCCTTCCGCGTCCACTTCTTCCACTTCTTCCACTTCTTCTCTTCTTTCTTCTTCTCTTCTTCTTCTTTCTTCTTCTTCTTTCTTCTTTTTCTTTCTTCTTCTTCTTTCTTCTCTTCTTCTTCTTTCTTCTCTTCTTCTTCTTTCTTCTTCTTTCTTCTTCTTCTTTCTATTTCTTTCTCACAAAAAAAAAGTTAATATTTTATATTTTATAAAAAAAAACTCAAAACTCATCATAATATTTATATATTTAAGTATTATTATTATAATAAGGTATTTAATACAATAACTTTGAATCCTCTTTTTTTGAATATTTGAATAATTATATTATTATTATTTTTTTTGTTTCTTCTTCGTTTTTTTATTTGGTGACTCTCGACTCTCTACTCATTTTTATACCTGTATTATATTAATACCAAAGCGTATAACTACTTTTTTTCGTCTATTACTTACTAAAAATATTATTATTATAATATATATATTGAAGGTTTGATAGAGAGAGTGATCAGGCGAAGTGATTGGGTGAGGTCACGCCATTATGTTTTGGTGTTGTATATGTGCACATCATTTAATTGTATATTAGTGATTTGCTTATTGCTTTGTTCTTAAATATATACCGGAAAGAGATTTTTTAAAGTAGACTGACGGACGGGCCAGCCCAACCCAACCACCAACCGACGGTAAGAAACGGGATGGAGTGGTATGCACAAGTTGCGTGGAGTGTGATTGCTCTGTTTGTTTCCGTTTACTTTGTGTATAATTCACTGCTGAACGGTTCGAACAAAAAGGCTGAAGAACCAACGTCCCGTTTGGTCGAAACGCAGGCGTCGGCTGCAACGAGCAGTGCGGACGGCGAAGCGTTGGACGAGCTCATTGAATGCGAAGTCGACACTGAACACCGTGCGATGCTCTGCGCGGTGGTAAAGCACCATAGAATTTTGAACGGGAACAACTCGGAAAAATGGCACTTGACCAACCTTCGAAAGGTCAAGGCGGTGGAGGGACAAGAGGGGGCCTTCCTGGCGTCCTGCGTCCTTTGCTGCGGGGACAAGTGCCAAATGGAAACGTACACGGCAGTTTTTGACGCCAGTAAGGAAGCGTACGACGTTTTCAAGGGCACGGGTGCCCCTGCGCCGCAAGAGGGCAGCGCCCCCGACGCCGCGGTGGTGAATGGTGGGTCGGAGACACCGGAAGACGTCGTCCCAGAGGCCCATAACACCCCGGCGAAGAAAGTTGAGGCGCTTGGCGGCAGCATACCGCTGTGGCCGGATCCAAAAACCCCCGTCGCCTTTGGGAGTCTCCGAACGCGTCCGACGGATTCGACCGCGCAGGAAAGTCCGGCACAGCGGTGGAGGGGGACCGTGAACTCTGATTCCAGGAAACGAGACCCGGCCACTCCGACGAAGTCGTCAACTCCTGCAACGAGCAATTCTCCAACTAGCAACATCCCAACGGGGGTCCACCCACTCCGAACAATGGACGAGTACCACCAGCTTCTGGAAACAGCGGCGAATGGGAAGGTGCCCGTGGTCATCGATTTCTACGCAGACTGGTGTGGCCCGTGCAACCGAATGAAGCCCATCTTCGCCCAGATGGCCTCTTCGTTTGCAGGCCGGGCGTACTTTTGCAATGTAAATACCGACGAGGCGAAGGACATCGCCCGCGTGAGCAGCATTCGCTCGTTGCCGACGTTCCACATTATCAAAGGCGGCCGTGTCGTCGAAAGCATTCTAGGGGCGAACGTCGATGCCCTGCGCAACGCGATCCTCAAACACGTGGCACGTGCCAACGGGGGCGCGGGGAGCGGTGGGAGGCAGACCGGGAAAGCAGGCAAATCGACGAGCAACCGGCGCGGGCTGAGCACCCTGGGCATCGACGAAAGCGTCCTGCCCTGCATTGGAACCACCCCGTCCCTGTTTATTTCAACGAAAAACTTGAAGCAAATAGAGGCGAAGATCCTCGAGATGAACAACTTGCTGCTGAAATCGGACGGCGGGCTGGCGCACGCCCTGCTCCCGTTGGAGACGGAAAGCGTGCACGATTTAGTAGGGATTTTGAAGGCGTCGAACCGGTGGCACTCTAACTCGGTGACACGCAAGCACGTGACGGTTCTTGAAAGGCTCTTGCAATGGCCCTCCCACATGTGCTACCCGGCCCTTGACCTGGTGCGCATTGTATTTTTGCACCCCACGGCCGAACGGTTGCTGTTGGGAAGCCCCTCCTTTGGGCGGGGGGGTAAGCTGCTCCAGCTCGTCTTTGAGCACGCTACCGCCAAGGCAGCCGCGCCCGAAACCGGCAGCTCTGCCTCCGCGGCGTTAGACAAGGTAGCGGACCGCAACTGCACGCTGTCACTGCGCTGTGCAGTGAATTTGTTCAAGTACCGCAATGCGTGGGCGCTCTGCGCGCAAAACAATTTGTTCCTTCTGAACCTTTGCACGTCCAACTTCCCTTCGTGCCGGGTCGACCGGAAGCTGCGGGAGGCGGTGGGAAAATTGATGCTGAACGTTGCCATGGTCGAGTACGCTTTCCCCACCGAAGCCTCGAAAGAGGCGTCCGCAGAGAAGGACGGCAGGGCGGCCGTTCTCTCAAAACTTATACTGTTCTCCACCCTGCTCATTGGGCTGGAAGTGAACGACCAAGGCAAGGACGGGAGCGGCGTGAACGTGTCGACGCTGCGTAACGCTCTGCAAGCGTTGGGGACGTCGGTTTACACCTCAAGGAAAATCCCGGACGTGCTCTCTGCCGGGACTCGGCAGTCCATCGCCGTTGCGATGAGCAATCTGTCAGGCTTCAAACTGCTTCAAGAAGTCCAAGCCCTGCACAAAGCGTTGGCAATGGTGCCGAAGACTAGCAGGGTTGTGGAAGAGTTCCCCAACCCATGGGGGGAGTGAACGAGCGCGTAGCGCAGTCGCTAAGAAGTACATTGATCTTAGTTACTTAAATAACAGCCAATTTTCTTGTTTTATCATAACATATATGATATGTTATTTCTTTAATTCTTAAAAACAAACAATTGGCTGTTGACCTATTTTAAGTAATGTACTTAATTAAAATTTCTTTAAATTCTTATCGTAAAGATTACGAAGTACGTAGGTATCGTTAATGTTATCTTACGCACACGTCTATTATCTCTTTACAAGCAAGGGTAGAATGCAGTAGCCATCGTTCGGTTCGATGAGAAGCGCTTAGGTTTCCTCTCAGAACGTCATTTTCCGAATGACTGACCACATTTACACTCGTACGTGTAGTGTGATAATTTACCCTGTTCAGTGCTTACGCCTTGGATTCGAGGCTTTCCTGAGGCCTCCTTTTTATACAGGTGTGGTGGAAAAACCACAAGCACGCTTGAGCAGTGCGGGCAGTTATCGCCCCCGGTCAGAAGCGCAGAACGGCAAGGAAAGAGCTGTTTGTCAGCATGGAAAGCACAATCACGTTTTGGGACTCCTTTGTTCCGTCGACCACCATTAGTTCTCGCACCAGGCCTAGGATATACACGAAGAACACAACCTTGTACGGGAAAATTTCCACGGCGGGGCCCTTGCGCTTCCACAGGATAGCGGTCGTTAGTGTGGCCAGGGGTGCGATCGGGTGGGCGCCGTGTAGAACAAAGAAAGAAATGTCCACCAAAAGGAACCAAAGGATGGCTGTCGCCACTCCTGGCATGTGGTAGGCCCGAAGCACGAGGCAACTCGCCAAAAGCAAGACATGAAAAAACGAGAGCAGCCGAATTACGTTTGCCCATACTTTTATGTGAAAGCCCTGTTTCCACCCGAACAGCACCCCCCTAGGGCCCGTAGGCGGCCGAAGCAAGTCAAGGCGCCGTTTCTTCTGGACGTGCCCCGCCCAAGCCATTGGGGACGATTGAAGGAGTGGGGTCACCGTCTTGCTCTCGTCCCCGTCCGCTGCAGACGCTATTACGCTACGAACCTCTGCTTCTCCAAGGGCAAGGACGTCGTCCGCGCCGCCGTGGTACACCCCGCCGATGACAATGATAGGGAACGTAACTGATGGCTGGTTCGTCGCTTCCTGCAGGGCTAGCCTCGTTTTCATGACAGTGCCATCGCGGATGACCATGGTCGTGTCATCGCCTGCGCATTTCTTTACAAACGCAACGCCTTTCTTGCAGTAGGGGCAGCCCGCTTGTGTGTAAATCACTACCCTGTTTTGGTAGGCTTCGTCCCTGATTTTAGAGACTTCCCTTTTCACATCTGGACGATTTTTGTGACAGATCCCACACGAAAATTCATTCAAGTAATTTGAGAGCCAGGTAAAAAAAGAATTACGAGCACTAGCCAGCTTCGATGCGGGGGGGGGGGCGAACGAGTACCCTCCTCCACACTGCCACCAACACCAGGGTTGGCACTCATTCTATTTTTACTACTACTACTACGATGACGACTACCCGCTAAGGCAGAGCGGCTTCTTCTATGGCCAAACACCACTGTCAGAAACTATGGCTAGAAACTAAGAACGTTGCCAATACTGGTAAAGAAGTGTGTGATTACAATCGGAATGTCTTTTAGTTAATATCATTTACAACTTCTACGACGACAAGAGAAAGATTAATAATATAAAAAATACGTAATCAAAATACCGGTATAATAATAATAAATGAAAAAAAAACTTTGGCGTACCAAGGTACGAGGAGTATAGGGGGCGGCGGGGGTTGTTGATGATGAAGAAAAAAGAAGAAGAAGAATTTGTTCTTTTTTTTTTATTTTTTACCAACAAGGTAAAACATGCTGTGTCTGTGTCTGTCTTTCTGTCTGTCCCATAAAAAATAATAGATACTGTATTACTACCAATATTATAATAGAATTTTATTTTTTATAATAATAATATTTTTTATTGGGCAAATCGATCCTTCGAAGAACAAAAACAAGAAGAAAGAAGAAAGAAGAAGAAAGAAAAAGAAAGAAGAAGAAAGAAGAAAGAAGAAAGAAGAAAGAAGAAAGAAGAAAGAAGAAGGAAAATATAAATAAATTGAAACCTCCTCTCTCCATCTGGTTTTCTTCACTGTGTATATGTATATATGATTTTCAGGTTGACTCTTCTTTCTTCTTCTTTTATATGATGATATAAAAAAAGAATACAAGTATACTGCTATACTGCTATACAAATAAAAGGGGTAGATTTTTTTATTTATACTAAATTATACCCTATTATCACATTGTACATCACACTCACCACAACACATAGAGCAAAAATTAACACACAAACAACACACAACAACAACAGCCACATTTTTTTTTCTTTTTCCTTCTTTCTCTCTCTTTTTTTTTCTTCTTCTTCTTCTTTCCTGTTTTGTTCTTCTTCATGGTTGAAAGGAAAGGAAGGAAAAATATTACAGAATAGAAGAAAGTGAACGCGTTTGCCCGGTAGTTTTCTTGCTTTCTTTTCATCTACATAGTCTCTCCTCTCCCCCCCCCTCTCTCCCTCCGTGCATATACATGGACAACAGTTATTCTCCAGTCAAAGACTCTGCCGAACAGCAGCCGCTCGAGCCCGCTCGAAGCACCTCGTTCGAAATGCAGGAGAGTACTGCGCTGGTGGGCAAGGGTGAAATAAAGGAGGCATCGATAAACCCGGTGGAAGTCCCGATGGAAGAGGCGCCGGGGACGAAATGCTTCGATTTCAAGCTCTTGTGGGCGTACACGGGCCCTGGGTGGCTAATGTCGATTGCGTACCTGGACCCAGGAAACTTGGAGGCGGACTTGCAGTCGGGGGCGTATGCTGGCAACCAGCTACTTTGGATGCTGTTCTGGGCAACCGTCTCCGGGTTTTTGCTCCAAGTTCTCGCGCTTCGCCTCGGCGTTGTGACGGGGAAACATTTGGCAGAAGTCTGCCGGGAGGAGTATTCGAGGCCAACCTCCCTCGTCTTGTGGGTCATGACAGAGATGGCCATTATTGGGAGCGATATCCAAGAGGTTGTGGGGAGCGCGATTGCCATGAAGCTCTTGTTTGGGTGGAAAATTTGGGTTGGATGCATCGTCACGGGCCTGGATACGTTCACCTTCTTGCTTTTGCACGTTCTAGGGACCAGGGCGTTGGAGGCCTTCTTCGCCAGCCTGATCTTTATCATGCTGGTCTGCTTCTTCCTGAACTTTGCCGCCGTGGGCCCCGACTGGCTCGGCGGGTTGGAAGTCGTGGACGGCGGCGGGATCCTGTTCGGAACCGCGGTCCCGACCGTCAACGACTACGCACTGGTGCAGGCCGTGGGAATCCTAGGCGCCGTCATCATGCCGCACAACATTTACCTTCACAGCGCCCTGGTCACGAGCCGGCAAATCGACAGGAAAAGCGAGCGTCAAATCGAGCTGGCCAACAAGTACTTTACGATCGAGAGTGGGATCGCGCTGTTCGTGTCGTTTCTGATCAACGCGGCCGTCGTGGCTGTGTTCGCGAAGGGGTTTTTCAACGGGAAGGAGTGCGCAACACCAGGCTGGGACTCGGTCACGGGTGTGTCTGGCGGGATCAACCAGAGCAACGTGAACCTTGCGTGCTACCCAACCGACGCAGGCACCAGCGCCCCGGGGGACGATGCCTGCCACATCAACATTCACACTGGCAAACCGCTGACGTGCACGACTCATTTGAACCAGCCCGGAACGTGCTGTTCAATTGGTTTGCAAAATGCAGGCACGGCCCTGAGCAACCTTCTTGGCAACAGCGCCAAGGTTATCTGGGCAATTGGCCTGCTTGCTGCCGGGCAGAGCAGCACCATGACCGGGACGTTCGCGGGCCAGTTTGTCATGGAAGGCTTCCTCCAGTGGAAAGTATCGCCATGGGTGCGTGTCATGATAACTCGGTTCATAGCTTTGGGGCCGGCGATAGCGGTCGGGATAGCCAGCAGCGCCAGCCCGACTGCCACGGACATTTTGAACGAGTGGTTGAACGTTTTGCAAAGTATTCAGCTTCCCTTTGCATTGCTCCCTGTATTGCACTTTACGAGCGACCCCAAAATTATGGGCAAATTCGCAAACAACAGGTTCTTGAAGAGTATTGGATGGTTCCTTGCTGCCCTGGTGATTATTATTAATTTCTACTTGGTCACCACGTTCGTCGCGGCACCGGACTCCCCCACGCCCCAAACGCCCCTGTTTATCGCGTTCTGCGTCCTTGTGGGAATCGTTTACGTTGGATTTATCTGCTTTGTCATTCGTTCGGATTTAGCGACTGGGATAGACAACGTGAAGGGCTGGTGCTCCTCCCGAAGTCGGTACGCGGAAATGCGCGGCCCTCTCATCAACGACATTTCTTCTGAAGCATAGAGAGAGAGAGGGAGCATTGCTTGTGAAAAACAAAATATATAGTATGTTTTGCTTGTGATATTTGGGCTTGGGCACACAGTGTGCGTTTAATGTTCTTTTTCGTTACGAACGTTGCTATAAGTAAGAATAAAGTAAGGGATAGCACCGTTCGTACGAAGGAGGATTAAATATATAAAAACTAGTCATAGTCACGAATTGATCTTACAATTGAGATAATCTTGAGAGTCTTAAAACATACTATATAATCAGTTTTTTTTATAAAAACAAGAAAATTGGTGAACGGATTAGTTTCATAAACTACGAAAACTAACTTGAGCAGGACAGGCCAAAAAGCAATTGAAGGGCATTGGAGCAAATATTATATTAAATTTAGTTTTTTTAAGCTTCAAAGTTTATCACATTTCGCAGCTTTAATCGATTCTAACGCCTTGCCGTTTCAGCTCGCCTTGGATGGCCTTGACATCCACCGTCTGCGTGGTCTTTCCCGTTTTCACAGTCACCGCGGCAGCAACACCGCAACCCTGGCCGCTAACCGTGCACGCCATCATGTTGCGCATCGCTGCATGGCTCGCGTTGTCGCCCGCACAGCAGCGCCCACCAACCAGCAAGTTGTCAATCTTTTCGGGGACCAGGCAGCCGTACGGCACTTGAAAGTACCGCCCCGTGGTGGGAAGGATAAGAATCGAGTACCCGTCGATGAACTCTGGGAAAATGCCTATCGAATCATGGAAGCGAGCTTCATTTTTTACGTCCTCTTCCGTTAGATTGTACCGCCCGATAATTTTACGCGAGTCTCGGACCCCAAGCGTCATGGAGAAGTTTCTCAGCTTGGAGTTCTCAAACCCCGGCACCACGGTCTTCAAGGCCTTGAGGGCGTGCATAGCTTGTTTCCTTCCCTCCATTTCCGCTTCCGTCAACTCCTCAGCCGATGTTACGTCGACCCCCGACATATGAACCAAGTTTAAATTCCTCGCCTCCCCCGCGTTGGAAATGGAAGACCAGCTCCCTGCGATGCTCACTTTCTCGCTTTCCGTGTTCTGCGGGATAACCCCCAGCTCCCGCGCCTTGTCGAACTCTTCTTCCATGTACGGAGACTTTAGGGCGTCCTCTTTCCCCGTCGTTTTCTGGTCCCACGTTCGGGACCAGTCCGCGTACGTCGCCGGCTTTTTCTCGATGTGCTTCATAAATCGCTCCTTGTCCACGCCTGCCGCGCTAAATATAGTCGTCACACCCATGCGGTCTTTCACGGCGTTCATTCTACATTCCGCGCCCGCACGCCACGCAACGTCGGCGTCCCCGGTGCAATCGATTACACACTTTGCCTGGATCACCTGGCGGCCCGATTTGCTCTCAGTGACAACCCCCACAATTTTACCATCTTCAACAATGCTTTCAACAACGTATGTGTGGAGCAGTGGCCGGATTTTGTTGTCCCGCACCAAGTGGTCCGCCACCAGCTTGAAGTAGTCCGCGTCCAAACACTCGCTCTCGTTGAACGCGAACTTCTCCGTTGCGTCCTTGTCCAGCGCCGCCGCCCGTCGTTCCATTTCCATCCCGATTCCATTGCCCTCGACCGTGCCTTCGTAGCGGTACCACCCCAGTGTTTCCATCCCCACCGTGGTGATGGTTCCCCCGAAACAACCGTAGCGTTCCACGATCATCGTGTCCACTCCCGCGCGGGCAGCACCCACTGCAGCAGAGAGCCCCGCAGGCCCTCCGCCCACCACTAGGACATCGCACGTCGCAGCAACGGGAATTGTCCTCTTCTCGACATACTGCAGGTGCCCCTTTATATTCTCCATGCGATGGGATGCACGGTTTGACAAACTCGTTGAGTCGCTCCCTAAATCCTTGTTTCTTCTCGACGCGGCAACGTCTTCCCGTATTTTTTCCGAAGCTCTCTCCCCACCAATACGGTCCACCATCCGCTTTGCACGGGCTTCGTAGTCAACGTCTTCTTTCTTACTCATTCTGATTGTGTGCCGCGTAATAGAACAAGTCGCCAAACGGAGCAACGATAAACGGTTTATTACCCTCAACGTCAAAATCAATGTTTAGAACTCTTGAAAATCATTCTCGTTCCGTTTACAATTTCCAATTCTTGTATAATTCATTTCTATTTTCTTCTTGTTGTTTTCTCCGCGCAGACTAATAACTAAAAATAATAAATAATACCATCACATCCACCACCAGTAAAAGAGAGTAAGGTAATTATTTTTTTATATAATAAAAAACAATTATTTGTTTTAATTACCTTAATTAACAGTCAATTTTTTGTTTTTAAAAATTGAAGTTTTTGTTCTTTCTTCTTGTTTGTTGTTTCAGCAGCAGCCACAACAATTGGAAGAAATTTCGGTTATGTGACGGACGATCGATCAAATACGAAGTATTATTATTTATTTTATGGGAAGGAAGGAGAAGGAAACAAGAAACCAGAACAAGAAGAACAACAAATTTGAATTTGCTTTCTTCATTTTCTTTCTTCATTTTCTTTCTTTCTTTCTTTCTTTGTTTGTTTGTTTGTTTGTTTGTTTGTTTGTTTGTTTGTTTGTTTCTTTGTTTGTTTGTTTCTTTGTTTCTTTGTTTGTTTGTTTCTTTCTTTCTTTCTTTCTTTCTTTCTTTTCCTTTTTAATAAATAAATAATAGATTGGTTTTAAAAGCTACAGTAGATGACTACGAGGACGAGTCGTCGTAGAGACTATTACACCTACTTTATATAAATTAATAATAAAATATCTCAATTTCAATTTCAATTTCTTAATAATGTACATTATAATCCAACGTAATGGTTTTTATATTCCTCGTAGTTTGTTAGAGGTTCGACTGCCTGTATCCTGTATGTATTTAATAATAATATTATACAGTATATAATAGGAAGACAATCGAGTCCAATTTTACTTATAGATAACAGCAACTCGATCGACTTGCAAAGGGGAAGCTGGAGAAGATAGAAGAAGAGATACAGAAGAAGAACTATTTTTTTGGTAACTGCCATTTCTAGTCTTGCTACCACATTTCATGAAAGGCTTTACTTTCTGAAAGAAAAGGGTTAGGGACTTGAACTGTTGTTCGATATGGATTCAACAATAGGAAGTCTAAATCGTTGTCACCAGGCAGCTTTGCATCGTGAACGAGTAAAGCAAGGTGTTTTTTGAAACATGTTCCCAACTTTGCCAGGGACTCCGCGGAGTGTGGATGAAAGTCGAAGAGAACGAGCGTCCCAGGACGAAAATGAAAACTATGGGGTAAACAGGAGGCCCCCGACGTCAGAATCCATTGGAGGCATGCCAGGAATTTGGGATGATTCGTCCTCCAGACCAGGGACAAGTGGGAGTATTGGTGCGTTTGATGGTCGGCCGGGAACAGGTGGAAGCATGGGAATGTCCGAGTCGCGGCCAGGGACGAGTGGGAGTATGGGGTTGTTTGAGTCGCGGCCAGGGACGAGCGGGAGTATGGGCATGTCCGAGTCGCGGCCAGGGACAAGCGGAAGTATGGGGCTGTCCGAATCAAGACCTGGAACCAGCGGGAGCATGGGCGGAGGGTTTCAACGGCCCCTAACGGCGGGCTCGGACTTTACCGTAGACTCCGACTTCAGGTTCGAGGACGGGAATGTGTTTCAGTACGACAAAACAGCCGGGTCTCGCCCAAGTACAAGTGGGCACGACGGCAGAGAATATCACGACGAATCGAGGCCCGGCACGAGCGGCAGCATGGGATTCTTCCCCGGGAGACCAAATACGGCAGACTCTGACGACAACTTCGGCAAACGTCCTATGACGGCGGAATCCGATTTTAACTTTTCAAGGCCTTCAACAGCTCACGAGAGACCCTTTGTAAATGATGAATTTGCCCATGGGGCTGATAGAGAGGAGGAGAAGGACGACGAAGAATATTACTACCGGCCGGGGACGAGTGAGACCTTCCGCCGACCCTCTACTGCAGAAGCCAACGAGTTCGGGCTGCGCCCTCCAACAAACGAGAGTTCCGTTCGAACTAGGCCGTCCACAGCAATTAGTAGAAACGAGGTCGTGCCCCGGGAGGGCATTCGGTTAAAAAAAAAAAACCGAAGACCACAAACGGCAGTACACCGGGATGGGGATGAAATTAACACCGCGATGGGGGGGAATCGGTCCTCCCCCAAACGAAAAGCCCGTCCAGCGACTGGGGTGCCCGTTCCCCTTCCTAGCCAAAGCCAGTACCGCCACCACGATGAATCGCAGCGCCCAGGCGGGCAAGTCGCGGCTTCTCCGGTCCGAGTAAGACCCGTAACTGCCATGGTGCGGGCAAAACCGTCTCGGGTCATCGACTACAAAATGCCAGAGAAAGAAGTTCCTGCAGAAGCGTACGTGAGGCCACGGACCAGTAAAAAGCGGCCACCAAAGGCAGCCCGGGCCGGCTCCGCTTCCATGGCTGTAGTTTCTGGTCAGCCTACCCGGAGGACGATAAAAAAGCAGTTGAAGCGAGCAAAATCCGCGAGCCTCAAGATAGTTATTACAAATAGGAACAAGCCCCCGCCGCCAACGCTGCCACCGCCTGCGCGAAAAACAAAAAGCGTTGACCTTCGAGCTTCCCAGAGCAGCCAACGCAAAGGTGCCTTTGGTAAGCGGCCATACAATTTAACAGAGGCACAGAAACAGTTGGCAAAGGAAATGACTGCGATAGGAAAAAATGTAAAACGAAAGGCTGCCAAATTGCGCAACGTCAAGAGTTTGCGAGTGACCAGGGATCCATACACAGTGAAGAGCGCGGCGTCCTTGTACGAGGATATCACGAGGCCCCTAACGGCCGCGTCTGCGGCAAGCGAGTCGACGAGGCCCACGTCTCCCATGAGTCCAAAACCAAGGGGCGGTAAGGTCGTCCCCCGTGCTGTTACGGCAAGCATCATTGCACAAAAGAAGAGGGAGATCGAAGAGGACGAGGACAGGAACCCTTGGGAGGTCAATTTAAACAGCACTGTGCCGAAACCCAGGACTGCCGCCAAAGCCATTGCCCCCCCAACGGACGCACAGCGGCGCCCCTGGGTTCCCGAGGGCAGCGAACTCCCAGACTCGTATACGCACCCCCCAGCCCGGCCGTGGTCCACAGACAAGACCCTTGTGAAAGGGGGGGTGAATCGTGGCCAAATTCTCCTTGCAGATGGAAGGCCACACACGGTGGGAAGTCTCCCAAGGCCCAAGAAGACGCTGTCTTACAGCGAAGCATTTGCAGTCACACGGTCGCATCAACAAGCTAGAAAGATGATAGAAATGCAGCACATTTTGGTGAAGGAGGACCATGTTCGAATGTACGAGGACTGGGAGTTGGACAAGTCAGATTTGGCCACGTCAAAACGAGACGTTCGATCGTGGGGCACGAAAGGGCCAGGGGTAACGGAGAACCCAGTCGTGCGCGCCTTCAAGTCTGCACAATCCGACAAGAAAAAGAAGAGGAAAAAACGGCCGGCAACGGTGACGGGGGCGAAAGGTCAGAAATCAGAACGGCGAAAAATGACGTACAAGTACAAGGATGAAGAAATTTACCATCACGCATTGCTGGAGTCATACCGCACCGGGGAGCTCGAAATTCTGTGGAAGGGTTTGAAAACCATCCCGCGGCGAATTGCATTCAACACTTTATTTTTGTCCATGCAGCATTTGCAAATAGTGCGTTTATCAGGCAACAAATTGGACAATATTCCTTCGTGGTACTTTACAACTCTCCATACTACCGTGGAGTTGAACATTGGCAACAACCGACTGAGAGAATTACCAGAAGCGCTTGGTCTGATGCACCAGCTCGTTTCGTTTTCATGCCCACAAAACCGAATCGTCCGTTTTCCAGAATCTTTTACCAAGTTGACAAATCTTACTGCGCTTAAATGTGCCGGAAACGGCATCTCGTTGCTCCCGAAGCGTATTGGGCATCTGTACAAGCTAAGAGTAATGCGGATGGAAGACAACAATTTAACGACGCTGCCTGGGGATTTTCAGAAACTGAACAAGTTAAGCGACCTTTGTTTTTCACGAAATCGAATAGGCACCCTTGCGTTGATAACCCCGCTGAACCCGCCGAAAAAACGCATCGACAAGCCGGAAGATTGGCAACGGGAAAACATGGGAGACTTAGGGGTGTTGTGGAGAAACCCAGTGACGGGACAATGCAGCCGATTTCCCCCCAAACCGTTGGAAAAAGTGGAAGAGGTTGACCATAATGCCAAAGTCGACCTGGAAGCCCTGAAGTCAACGGGAAAAGTGAAGCACGAAACTTTGGAGTCGGCATTCGATGGTCTCACCAATTTGCAAAAGAGAGACAAACTCGGAGAGGAAGGGCGTGGTATATACGACATCCGCTTCGACCCAATCGAGGGCTTTCCGTTTTTTATCCACAACCTTACGCACGAAAAGCTTTTGGAAATGCCATACGAATTGGACGACTTTGGGCGCGTTCAAAACTTGAAACGGTTGAATCTATCTTTCAACATTTTGCATCACATCCCAAAAAGCATTGGAAAATTAATCTTTCTGTTGGAACTGGTTTTAGACCATAATAAACTAACATCGTTACCGAAGGAAATCAAAGGCATGTACAGACTGCGGACTTTGTCAGTGGTGAACAACCGTTTGGCAGCAATCCCTCCGGAAATCGTGCACCTTACCAGCCTCGAACGGTTGGCAGTGAATTATAACAAGCTCGACGCGCTTCCCCCAGAAATTGCCGATCTTCCTAAATTAGCCAGGCTGTGGGTCTCTAACAACTTTATAAAAGAAATCCCAGCGCAATATTACCGATTAACGAAACTGACACAACTGTACGCTGGGGACAACCCATGGGGAGTTCCCCCGAAAAAGACCGTCCAAGAGGGCATACCGGCCATACTAAGAGACTGCCGAGAACGATGGGCAAGGCATCGACGAGGCGGGCGGCCGCCGGAGGTCGATACAGTCAGTTTGGGGATCCTGAGCGAGGTTGTTATACCCCAGCCACGGTACGAGACAACATTAGAGAATGCTTTTAAATCCGCGGCCAGGAGCAACGAGCTGCGGCTGCAGTGGCTGCAGCTTCAGGCTGTACCCGCAGAGATATACGAAATGCAGAATTTAACCAATTTAGGGTTGATGTGCAATTTGCTCACTGCTATTCCGGTAACGCTATGCAGAAAACTGGTGAATCTGACAGATTTGAATATGTACAACAACCAGCTTTTGGCAATCCCAGATGCAATATCGAGTTTGAAAAGTATCACTTCTTTAAACTTTGAACGAAACAAGATATCGCAGATTTCAGGACGCCTGTGTTTTCTAAACAAGCTGAAGATCTTGCGACTCACCGGAAATCGGGTGAAAGAGTTGCCAGTAAAATTGCACAGACTTAAGGCGTTGCAGGAATTGCACTTGGACGTAAATTTCTTGACGAAAATTCCGCCAGGAATTGTTGAGCTGCCGAAACTCAGAATCCTTAATTTCACAAAGAACAGGCTGAAAACATTTCCTCCGGGTATTGAGCAATTAAAGCGTTTGGAAATCTTAAATTTGAACCAAAACATGCTGTCCGTGTTTCCAGAGGGGATAGACAATCTCCCGAAATTGAGAGAATTGTCCCTGTCCCACAATCGGGTCAAGGTAATGAAATTAAGCTTCGGTATGGGGGCCTTGACTTCCACCCTGGAAAAACTTTGGTTGTACGGAAACCAACTAATTGAGCTTCCTCACACGTTTCGGTTTCTGACGACATTGAAAGACATCAGGATAGAGCACAACCCTATGCGTTCTCCGCCAACTGAACTTTCCTTAGAGGGGAGCTCGAGAATCCGGCACTACTTGGAGGATCGCATGCGCCGCATGGATGAGATCCGAGATCAACTGAATGTTCACCAGTTGCGATTTTCCCACAAGAACCTGACACCCACCGCAATTCAAGTCTTGATCAAAAGCAAGTACCAATCAGCGCTCACTACTTGTGGCTACATGGAAGAAGAAGATTTGTTGCACGTGGATACAATGGTGGACAATTACATCAACGGGAAATTTTACAACTTTGACAGGACTTGCCCAGAAATTATCAAATGGATCGAAGAGAAGAAGGAATTGCGAAAATACGAATTTCACAAAGAATTGCTGAACTGCTTCCTAATTTGGGTGGAGTGGGCAGTGAAAGAAGGGGACGGGCAAGTTTCTTTGCTCACGGACGACATTTTTCGAGACGATATGGCGAGGGCCTGGGGAGAGTTGGCGCAAGGCGCTAGGCTGGTGGAGCCTGTGTTCTCGTTGGTAACCCCCGCAATCTTCCGAAAAGACAAGTGGACATGGGAAACCGACGGGCTGGAGCCCCCCAAGGACACTGACATCGGGGAAGAGGAGGAAATGTTTAAATCAATCATTGACAGGGGCAACGATAGAATAGCACGCGAAAACGCAAGGCTGGAGCACAAGCAATTGTTAAAACCTACCTTTCGGTTTGAATACGTCCCACAGTTTCCAAATTCAGAGTTTCAGTTGATTGAGGCCTGTGAAATGTTCGAAGGGCCGTACGGCCCAGTAGCCAAAGTCGAGTCAAACGTTAAATTCCAACTAGACGCTGAAGGAAAGGCCAGGGCAAAAGTTCGGGCGAAAGAAAGACTCGAGAAGATCCGTGAAATAGAAAGGAAGCGGAGGCACGCAATCAAGATGCAAAATGAAAAGGCCGAGGGGCTAGCCGACAACGCCGAAGGAGAGGAGAAAAAAGACGAGGATGCTGCCCCAGGGGACGACGATGCCGCAATCGTACCGGATGAGGAGGAAGAGGACGTGCTTCTGCAGAAGAATGACGCGTTGGTTCTCCTTCAAACCATATACACACACGAAGAAGTTGACCGCAAGTTCATGGAAGAAAGACGCGTAAACCTCGACACACAAAAGGCCAGGGATGACGTGGAAGAATGGTTCACCCTTATCCAAGGGAAAAAGATGGCCAAAGCGGAGTACAAACGGCGAAAAAAGTATGGCAAAAAGAGGGTGTACACCGTCAAGAAGGCCATCAGAGCAGCCGCGAAAGAAGTCAAAGAGGCAAAGAAAGAGTACAAGTACGTCATGGAACGGAGCGATGCATACGACGCGAACCCAGGGGCTTACGAAACACACCGTTTCAACTCTCCGATGGAGCGGGATAAGCTGGTCGAAGATGCCAATATGGGGATGAACCAGCTGAACACAACGCTAGAAAAGTACAAAGACAATTTGGTGGAAGTGGTACTGTTGAGCAAACGCAAGAAGGAGGAAATAGAAGAAGAGCTTTTGGCCGAGCTGCTAGAAAAGTATGCTCGCTTGGCCCACGAAAAAGCCATTGACGATGGCAGGGTATATGCTCGAGAGAAGAAACTTCGTCGCCCGTGGGATGGAAGAAATGGACGAAAATACAAGAAATGGCTGCAGGATCAAGCGGATCTGATTGCCCTCATCGGCGACGGTGGAGGAGATGACACCGATTCCGATTCCTCCAGTGGTGAAACACCACGCGACATCTTTGGTTTTAAGAAGAAGGTAGATCCTCTTGAGACCAAATTCGTATGGGACAAATACATAGACCCCTTGGAGAAAGAGATTAAAGAAGAGGCCAGGAGGGCTAAGCTCGCAAGGAAGAAAGCGAAAGCAGAGAGACGAGCCCTCGCGGAAGCAGCGGGGGAAGAGTTTGACGAAAGCTCAAGTGAGTCTGACGTGGACGGAGACGATGAGACTGATGATGAAGAAGAGATTGACTAAAATCCTGGGGAAAGGGGACCGAGGGTGTTTCCCACGCAGCGCAGTTAGAAAATACATCATAATTTTTTTCCTTTTAAATAGGGCATCGCAGAACATTTTTACGCCTTATGCTTCGGAACACGTATAGGGGGCACGCCCGTCAGCAATTTCCCTTTGGGCGGCCGGTCGCGAGTGCGTCGACTTCTTGCACCTTCTCCCGGGATCGGGATCGATTTACACGACAAAAAAAATTGCAAACTGTCAGAGTCATTCATTATTTTCGCGAACGGTGCATCGCTTCTCGAAACCTGCATTCCAAGAGCATCCACCCCTT
>LT642250.1:1981-28200 GCA_900128585.1 Stramenopiles sp. TOSAG23-3 | reverse complement strand
TTATGATAATCGTATGCGTTAACTAAACGAAAGTTAAAAACAAACGAAGGATTCGACCAACGAAAAGCTTACCAGTAGCTGTACTAAAATATGTTGTGATTGAAAAATTTTCCTGTATATTTATTAAAATTAATTTATAAAGTTATAGTCGTCTACTAGTTGTTCCAATAAAATATATTATATAATTAATTATGTGGGGGTGGAGGGAGGACCCAAAAGTGATGATGGGAGGTGGGATTTATAGGGAACAGTTATGATGTTAGAAGAGATGAATTTGAAACATGTTCTTCATCTGGTATTCGGGTGTACAAAAAGTAGAAGAGAGTGTTGAAGGTTTTCAGAGCATATGTATGTTATATAAATTATTAACAAAAGAGATTTTTTAGGGTTTATTAATTTTTACATTCTCCCTGCCATAAATTAGAAATTAGCGTTACCGGTTGCGCCAGTTTTTCCTATGCTTCCTACGCCTCCCACGCCTGTGCTGCCACTACCCGTACTTCCTGCCCCCCCAGTGGCACGATCCCTCATTTCAGTCTCGTCGCCTACAACGAGCGGGTTTCGGCTTTCGCTATTCAAAGCAAGTTCTTTATCGTGGTCGAATAAAGAATCAGCATCGCCCTGGAAGTTTCCGAAACCGGCCTTGTCGCCAGACATTTTATTCGCAATCTTTTCCATGGCATTCTGAGTGGCGTTTTCTACTTTTGCAAGGGCCTCCCGGGACAAACCTTTCACTTTTTTTTCTGCCAAGGTGACAATAGCTTCTGCGGCCGCCCCCGTTGCACCAGTTCCACCCTGAACCGTACCGGTTGCTGACGCAACTGCATTCGGCAAAGCTTTGCTATCTTCCTCTATTTCTACAAATGTACTTTCGATCATCGCACGAAGTTCGGCAGCACGACTTTTGTACACGTCCTTCCCTTTCAAATGGGCACCTTCTACTATGGCAGCTCCACTCAGAGCGGCGAAGGTGAAAAGTGCAGCAGCGCCACTAAGCTTCATTTCCTAACGACTGAAATATAAGATTTATTTACGTACGTATACGCCAACTTCAAGTGGACTAATGTTGAGTTGAAATTCTGCCCGACCTATTTCTTCCGAACATATTTGATCCGATTGCACACTACACTCCAGTCAATCCTATTTCCAACTCTTTTCCTTCGTTCAATTGTAATAATAGTAGTTGCAGTTTGCTGTTTAAAAGTAGTTAATAATAATATGTATTATATTTTTTTTAATTATTTTTCTATTTTGTAATAAACCCTTCAGTCATCAGGACAATGCTATTCTTATAATATAATACAAAAACATATTATATTGACCCTTAATATCTATTATGAGTACTACTATTATGTTATGTTTCTATTAATTACTATTTAATGTATTTCATTTTTGTTTGTTGAATCTCCTCCCCCCTTTTTTTATTTTTATTTTTTGGGATTTTGATTTTTCATCACTTCGATCTTCTTCTCACTGTGTTCTCATTGTTATTCAGACGTTAATATTTATAATAAGGTAATATATATATATGATGTTGTTTTTTCTATACAAATGTTTTCATAGTAGTTATATTAAATTATATTCATTTTAAATTATACATATAATGTATATAATGTACATTAATATCTTAATAAAAAATAGAGAATCTCCTCTAGTCGTCCATCATTCGTTCAAGAAGAAGAGATTTAGCTCCAGTGCACGAGTGCAGTGCCCAGAAGTTCGAATTGTTAGTTATATTTATTTACTCATAGTGTATCGATATTTCCCCCTATTGTATCAACTAACACCTAATCAAGAGCACCACGACCAACCAAATCAAAAAGAAACCTTCCGAAAACCTTCTTTTCTTCTTTTTGGGTTTCATCTATTTTATAATATAAAATAAGACAATGCTATGCTATGCTATTTATATAGATAGATAGATAGACCGACGAAAAGAGTACGACCATTCCGTGGAATGCTATTCCTATATTGTAAGAATCAAATCTGGAAGAAGATCGATCTTTCTTTCTTCTTCTCTTTTATTTCGATGATATGATCAATTTCGTAATAGCACACATATAGAAGGAAGGTACGAAACAAGTTTTAGTATTAACAGGAACTTAGCACTAAATCGTCCTTCAGAAAAAAAAGTATCATCAATTTTATTTTACTTTAACAGGGCATTACAATGGATTAGCACCCAACCAACCAACCATCACCATCGCTCAGATCTCACTTGTGGTTTTTGGAATATTAAGGTTATATAATAGTATATAAATAATATTTTATATTACAGCTTATTAATATTATATGTATGTAACTATCTATGTAAAGAAAGCCTTAAATAATTTACAGACGTCAATCCATTTCCTAATCGCTTTACTTCGCTTTATTAACGTAATAAACATATATAACTTAATAAAATAATATTTTATTTAAATATGATAACATTGTTATATGTTACTAAATCTTAAAGTATAATAAAGTAATTAACTTAAATGATTGAAGTGATGTCAAAAGAGAGCGACGCCCCACCACCCACGCACCCACTCTCTTCACTAAGAGAAATTACAGTATGTTGGTTGGATCTTAGTACAGTTCACCCCTCCAATCCAACGGGGCAAATTGTCAAGCGCTGATGGTTGTGGTAGAGTGTGAATAACTTTCTCATTAACAAAAAATCAAGGTATAAGTGAGTACGCGTGTATATAATAACATATATAATTCGAAAAAAATGACCTCCCTATTTATTGGAAACCTGCCATGGACCACCACGTCCGAAGAACTTAGTGGTATGTATGGCCCATACAACTGCACAAACGCTGAAGTTGTCTTTGGCAAAAATGGACGCTCTCGTGGGTACGGTATCGTTGACTTCTCTAACGAATCCGACGCCAACCAGGCCATCGAGTCCACCAACGGAAGTAGCATTGGTGACCGTGAAATCGTTGTCCGCCTCGACCGTGGCAAAACCGAGTCCACCCGCAACAACGCCGCGGCCGAAGACTACAACTTCACCGGCTGCTCTCTATACGTTAGTAACCTTCCATGGGCCACGACTGGGGATGATCTTAGCAAGCTCTTTGCAAACAGCACCGCAGCGATGGTTCAAATGGACAAGAAAGGTCGCTCTCGTGGATGGGGAACTGTTAAGTTCAATTCGCCAGAGGACGCCACTGCCGGCATGGAAGCCATGCAAGGCACCGAAGTTGAGGGACGCGCCCTCAGCATTCGCGTTGACCGCCGATCATAAGTGCGGGGCTGACCCACAGTTCTGTGGAACCTTGTGTTCTGGGGGCTGAGCCCGATGGCGTTGCCGCCATTTAGCGTTTGTACGCCTGAATTGGGCAACCCATGGGGAACTTCTACCGTGACGTTTCATTGGATCCACGGTGTTTCACACCATCGATCAACAGGCACGTATGTGTCCTGTGAGGATATACAAATCTTTTTTCAACTGGACTTGAAAATCGACCGAAGAGTATTTGAGATGCTGGTGAGTTTAATTTTTAAAATACCAGTAACAGATGCAAGCATTAATACGTAGCTCTACCTTACCCGTTTCATTTTAAATTTCACTGGACCCTTTCTCCGTCGTTCTTCAGTTCGAATACTGCCGGATCTTGTTGCGTCAAAGGAAGACACTGGCTTACCAATCACGTCAACTTCAGATGTGTTTGGTGTGTGGTGTACGCAGTACTATCGAGAAATAATAATAGAGCACCTGGCTGCTGGCTGGCAAGAAAAACGAACAGCTTAACAAGTACAGGCACCGTGTACACTGACTGGTGCGGTGGTACCCCGTACTTAACAAATGTATATAAATATATTTATTTTTATACCAGTTCGGTCTATCGGTGTTTCCTCTTCAGGTGTTAATTCGGTATTTACTGGTACCTCCAGGTATTATGTACTTACCTGTAATAAAGAATAAGGCGTTGCAGTTGTTTTTCGCCGAAGAATATAGTCTGCTGTAGTGAGTTCTTTTTTGTGTGTGTGCCGTCTTCTTCTTTTCATCTCCTAATAGTAGTCCGTGGCATTCTATAAATAATACTATACTGTGCTCCTGTTTTTTTATTTATTATATTAAATATTATTATTATAGACCTACAGGTATATCATCAACTTGCACCACTACAAGGCAAAAAGTTATATTGCTTTCTTCGGCTACCGATACTGGCCACATCCGTTCCTGCTGATGTTGAAATATGTGATTTGTAAACAAACATTAGAACTCTTATCACTTGTATCGGAAGTCAAACAAAAAAATGTGGCGCAAAGGGCAACATGTACAGTCTCACCGACTTAAAATTGCCAAATTTGGTGGTGTTGCTTTTAACCCTCATCGTGCACAAAGAACTTCAACTGTCCACTTTCGCGAAGACCTTAGCAGTGAAACAGCCAGTGAAAGCGAGATCTCCCCGGGCTTTGGTGACAACAGCAACGGTGCGAATGGCCGTGTGGACGAACGGCTGGAAGAAGGGTCGGGGCGACAGGAGGATGGGTCGGATTCTGGGACTTCTTCGTCAGTACAGAGGGAGACTCCACCGCTGCCCCACCAAGAGACAAATATAGAAAGGGGCGAAGACTATGATAGTAACGTGGTACCACAACGGGAAGCGCAGGAGAACGACAAGAAAGCTGACGTTGAACAACAGCCTTCCTTGGGCGCAGTCTTTTCCGCAAAACTAAAAATTCTCTCGTGGAAAAAAAATATTGAACGCAAGCGTAAGAAACGAGAAGGTTTACGGGACGAGGCCGAAAGGCACGTCGGAGATATTCAAGGCCTTCTCCACGAGATTAAAGTCGAAGATATTGACAACTTAGATTATAGGCTGCAGGGTAACTTAGAAACATACACCCATGAAGCACTGCGGCAGCGCGAACACATTTCCCACGATAAAAGATTAAACTTGGTGATCCAAAATTGGTGGGAGACGTTCATATTACCCGTGTATGACAAAGATGGCGACAACAAAATTCAAAGGGGGGAATACAAAGTCATGTACCGTGCTCTTCGAAAGGTGATGAAGCGAATGTTTCAATTAAATTATGGCAAAAGGATGACTAGGCGCATGGCGCGGGAAGAAGAGCAAAGAGACTGGGAATCGGACATAGGAGACGCGGAAGATATGGACTTATCATTATTTCAGAAGTCAATTTTTGAACTTGTTGATCATTGGTGCGATGAAATAAGAGTAGAAAAGTATATAGAACTCGTGGACGAACTCTTCAGTACCATGCAAGAATCAGAATATAAAAAGAAGGTGAAGACAGAGGAAGAAGAAGAAGTCAAGGAGTCAATAACTGTCGCAAATGGGCCAAAGTTTCATGTCCGGGTTAGTCAAAAAATATATAAATCGGTTGACTTCTCAATCATGGCTCAGAAATTGAAAGCAAACAATTTGTGGAAGCGTGGTTTCAAACGGTTCAAAGCCGCTTACTTTGGCAAGCGTAACATTGGTACGAGTAGTACACACGCACATGGACGCCATGATGGAAACGCTGTTACGGGCTCACATTCGGGGGCTTCGGTCGGGGTCAGCAGTTTCAATGACAGATTGGCCCATGACCCGTCATTAATTTTTAACAGTTTCAGAAGACCAATTCGCAGCATTAAGCGAAACCAAGTGCAAGATTATTGTGCCAACCCAAATAAACATGTATCGTATAGGAAGGTACTTGCGTGCAGAAGAACTAGCACAGACGAATGTTCGATTGAAGGAAACCAACTGCCTACGCAGAAGGCTTTTAGGTTTGTAGAAGGTATGGGAGCAGTGCACACAAAGTATCGTGTGGCCTTCCCCTTGGACTGAAATTCACAAGGTTTAAAAAGAAGGAGAGGGGTTTACTTACAGGAGTTGCTCCTTAACGTGCAAACGTTTAGACTACGCATGATCTTAATTTAAACAAGAAAATTGGCTGTTATTTTAAAGTAAATTAAAATTAATGTACTGCGAACTGAAATCTATGTTAGATTTAGACATTCTAGGTTTGCATTCCTTCATGAAGTGCGAACTTAACTATAATCATTCTCAGATGTACACGGCGTCAAAAGTCTTAACTGACTAAACACGTGCGTGTAATTAAGAAATCTTGTGTGAGATTAAAAAACTAAAATTACTCAGTGCGCGTTTTATATTTAAGACCTAACAATTGCCAATTTTCTTGTTTTTTTAACAAAAAGAATACGCACCGCTTACAACTCTCCTTTGAACCTCCCTCTACATTTCTCCTGAGCATCAATCCTAACTTCTTGCAGGGATTTCGCCCCCGTTCGACTCTCGTTTCCTTTTCCCGGCAATCAAGTTAGGTTGAGTCTCATTGGAAATTTTCTCTGCGCCGGCATTTTCTCGGATACTACTTGCACTACCCCCGACTGCTTCAGGGGGTGGCAGTGGAGCATTCTTGGATACATCCGAGTCTTGATTTTGCGACTGTACTGTGGGGTGCCCCGCGGTGCTTGGTTCCCCAGATGAAGCTTGTGCCCCATTTTCGATTAGAGACTTCCCGTTAGTTTCCGCCTGGGCATTGCTGATACTTGGTTCGCCTAAAATATTCGGATCTAGCTGTTGAAACGATTTTGGGGCGCTGTGCGACCCTAGGGCCAAAACACGAATATCGTCCATGGACGGGGATTTCGGGCTACGCCCTTCACCATCTGCAAGGGCACCTCCGGGCCTGTTCGCGATGATAGAAGACCCGCTCCCATGGCTGCCTCCTTTTGCTATCCCAACACTATCATTGCTTTTAATACTATTTGAATTTGCATGGCTCGCCAATGGAGCGGCGCTGGCGTGAAGAACATTCTCGCGCCGCAGTTCACTCCGTGCCTGCGCAATTCTCAACGGAGGAAAGTCGCCGTCGCCAATACTTGCGCTGATCTCTTCCGTGTCCGAGTCTACCAACGGTGTGTTTACTTTGGCGTACGCAATGTACTTCCACACTCTTTGGCACTCGAGCGCATTCCAGGTCAGTTGAAAAGAGAAACTAGGCAGCATTTTTGAGACGGTGTTCCAGTTAATCTGCTCTGGGCGTTCTCTTTCGCTCATATTTGTCTCGGTCTTTGTGTCAATGTACTTCCACACACAGTGGCAAAACTGCAAGACGTGGTGGATTGGATACTTGCCCATCACGGGATCTTCCAAAGTTTCCGCGGTATACCAGCGGCTCCCCCTTTTTGAGTTTTGGTCCTTTATTTCACTGATCTTTTTCTTCGACTTATCTTCGTACTGACGACGATCATTTGCCGCCAACTTTTCCCATTTAGCCTTGCAAAGTTCCTCGATTTGACCCTTGGTGAAATTGTCAACTTTCCCACTTTTGCTCGAACTGCCCCCGGCCTCCCGTTTTCTTCGTAATTCTATCTTCAGTTGCTTTACGTAGGTTCGTTTAAAGAAAGAATACGCCGAGTATTTACCCTTCCCGGACAGTTCCCTCTTGTGTCTAGCGTCTGGGGTGTCCTGTTCGGCTGCTAAAAACTGTTTATATTCTTGGATAGATCCGTGTTCTCGTTCCCAAGACTTTTTTTCTTCGGTGGCCTTCAGTATCCACTTTTTCCTACCTAACGGCGAGAGAGCTTTCCAGCGCCTAGCAATTTCTCGTGAAATGTCCCCGAAACTAAGGTTGGGGTGATTCTTCTTAAGATCGTCGCTCTGTGCCGAGCGAAAAATCACAAAACATGTTCTAGGGAGTTTTATTTTCTTATGTTTCTTGGAGGACGAGGACATATCGCATATACTTCACGCGCTCAGGCTCGCTCGAAAAGTTCAGTTGTTGTAGGGCTTCAGGAGTCTTTTTTCTTCACCTCCGATTTATTGTTTAATCGTTCTGTCCTCGCGTTTAGTTGTAAAAAAATCTGGTGACTGCAAATCGTAAACGTTTATAGATTGCTCTCGCGTTGACGCCCAACCATCTTTTATTTCCCGTTTACTATTATCGAAAAAGAAAATAATAATAATACGACGACGAAGAAGAAGAAAAGAAAAGAAGAGAAGTAATAATAAAAAATAATATTATATTATAAATATAAATAAAAAAGAAAGATGAAGAAAGAGAAGAAGAAAAAAGAAGAAGAGGAAATTAGATACTCCTCTCTCTGGTTGTGTTGTTTTTTATAGTTCCTTATAGTATTAGTTAAAAAATAAAGTATCCATCAACAAAGTCAACAACAAAACTAATAATAATCAACAATCAATCATCAAAAAAAAAAGACGCAATTATTCCAATTATTAATTAAATTAAAAAAAAAATTAAAAAAAGGGAAACGAGGAGTAGGAGAAGTGAAAGAAAGAAGAATAGAAATTCCAATACTCTATCGATCATTCTGGGGTCGTACGAAAGGAAGGAAGGAAGGAAGGGTGTACAGCACACGGGTACAGTACGAGTAGTAAGTCGGTCAAGAATGGCAAGTCCTCCGATGTGATTATTTAGTACTGTACTGATATAAATATAAAGCACATTTAAATCTTTTTTATTATTGGCATTATTAACGTTATATCTTCTACTGTATCTAAATCTTAAAAAGCAATTAAATATAAAGCACATTTAAATCTTTTTTATTGTACATTGGCATTAACTATATATCTTCTACTATTAATCTAAATCTTAAAAAGCAATTATAATGTAAAATAAGAACAAAGAACAAAGAACAAAGAAAGAAAGGGCGAGCGAGCTAAGCGAGTGGTTCTCCTTGTTATTCCATTTAGACTAGACCCATTAGAGACTATATAGAAAGACGACTAGCTCCCTCCCTCCCTATCTATTGATTTTTTTTAAATCTATCAAGCAACAAAAGAAGAGCTCTCTACATCATCTCTCTCTATTATACTACACTGTACTACATCAAAAAATAAATTAAAAAAATTAAAAATTAAACAAATCTCCGTCCGTCCTTGCCTTCGTTTACTTGTTCATTAAGGTACATAATATATATGTCTTCCATAATCAATAAATATAGATATAATAATAATATATTATATTATATAATTCCTTAAGTATCCAAATAATGCGATTCCCACGGGGGGGGGGGGTTAATAGCAAGTAAGTCCGTCCGTCGTAACTACACTACGGGTATTTAATTAATAAGTACGATATCGTCCCATAGCTATATTCAGGATGATGGCCAATTTTGTTTTTTTAAATAAAATATAAATTAGAGAAGAATGATGATGAAGAAGAAAAAACTAATTAATAATAAAATAAATAAATAATAAATAATGAATTAATAAATATCTAATATTATATAGTATTCAATGAATGTGAATGAAAATTAAAAAAGAGTGAGGTTAACAATTGCACATAAGAATCGTGTGAAAGAAACTTATTGTTTCAGTTCTGATAAATTTGAAACAAAGCAATACCGGTAAAGGTAATTGTATTTTCTTTCTCTCTCTCTCTCTACTTTGCGGCCTGAAAAACGTACATTCTACAGCTGGGATCAGTCATTCTAAGGGCACATCACCCACAAACACCCCCAAATTGAACCTGTTATAACGAACGATTTTTGCGATAGCCATGTCGGATACGGCGTCTGAACCCGACGCTCTTGCCAAAAAAAGCGCTCCGGACACCCCTGCGGTGGACGCTGAAAAGGCTGATGACCCCCCCAAAAGCGAACAAATTAGTGCCGAGGTGCCGGACGGTAGTGGCTCGGATGCCAAAGAGACCAAATCTGAAGCTGCAGAGGGCGGGGACGAAGGCAAGACGAAGGGTGACGTGGGAGGCCCCAGTGAGCCTGCCAGTTTGGAGGGCACTGACGATGCCCAGACGACCACAGAAACGGGTGTTGTCGCCCCCTCGGGCACGCCTGGGTCTGAGAATGAGACAGCGCCCAGCCCGAACAAGGACGACGAAAGCAAAAATGCAAATAACGAGAAGGTTGAGGATTCAAACGCCTCTTCGTCTCAAATTTCAAACGATCCTCCCATACCTCAGATTAGCGCAGACACAATTGACGCGCGCAGAAAAGAAGTCGAGGAGAAAGCAATTCGGTTACTGGTAGAAAAACAGAAAAATCTTGACGGAAAGCTTAAGAGATGTTCTCCGGCGCATGCAAATGCTGACGGGCTGCCACCAGCATATCCACACATGTCCGCGCCATGCCCACGCCCCAAGTGCCACTTTGATGCGGTCTTGGAAGAGATGAGTTGGATGGCAACAGACTTCCTAGAAGAACAAAAGTGGAAAGTAGCACTGGCCAAAAAAATTTCCCGCGAAGCAGCCCACTTTTATTCAAAGATGCAGATGCGGCTGAAAGCAAAAGCTTCCCTTTTTGATCAGCATTGCCGCGTCTGTGCAACGTCCGTTTCCAAGTCGGTCGCGAGTTTCTGGCACTCCAATAGTTCGATACGAGGGTCAATTCTAGGTACAAGTTACAATAGTACAGCGAGCACTAAACGGTCAAAAAATGCGTATGGTCGACTTTTAAAACTGTCGCGAAGGTATAGAAAGCACAATTTGGATAGTAAGCCGTACTCGAGTGCGAAAAAGAAGAAATGGAGGGATGCCGTGGCATACTTAAATGAAGAGAAAACGCAGAGCTTGGAGGAGTACAAATCCTCGGGCTACGGCGTTGGTGAAGATTCCCTTTCGGAGGACGAAACGCGGCAAGACGATTTTCCAGCAATTCCTGTGGAAGCGTCATTGTCCCAGTATAACCGGACCAACATGCATGTTTATTTGGAGGACGTGTGTAAGAAATTTGACGAAAGTGGGAGCGATAGCGACTGGGACCCCGATGATGCACAGGACCTGCTCGGAAGCGACGGCAGTGAGGACTCAGACTCGTGGGAAGCAAATCTAAGTGCGAGTGAAGACGAAAGTTCATCAAGCGACGATGAAGGGGGTTTGTCTAGCACCTCAGCGAAAGAGTCTCGGGGGCATTTTGGAGGAACGAAATCTCGAGGGGTCAGTAAGCGTAGAAAAAGACGATACGAAGAGCTTGCCGATCTTTACAGGGATAACCAGAGGCCATTGTCTGAGGCCTTAGAACCGTACGCTGAGGCAGGGGAATGCTCGATTTCAGACCTTTTGGTAGATGAGGTGGACTCGGACAACCACACTGGGGCAGAACTGTACCGTGAGCTCGTGTGGGACCCAAAGTCCGCCCACAGCGACGCCTCGAAACAAGAAGCCGCGTTGATCATGACTGGAATAGTAGAGGCTATAAAGAAGTTCCCGGCGTCGCAACCTGTTGCTCGGAGTGCCCGGCGCGTATGGAAATTTCAGCAGCCGGCGACCATGACAATGTCCGATGGCAAAGCGCCCATGCCGTTCCACTTCCAGGAAAGTATTATCAAGTGGATGGAAAACATGTATTTGCGTGGATTCAATGCATGTGTAAATATTGGGAGGGGTCTTGGCCGGGTCGACACCATAGCTGCGTTTCTTTCGAACCTCGCTATCGGTCCCTGCCGAAATTGGGGGCCTCACCTAATTTTGGTACCTTCGTACGTTCTTGTCGTGTGGGAAGAGACGCTGCGACGGGTGTCATCCCCGTTACAATTGTTCTTCCCCGGGACCGCGGGGGGGCTTAGTAGTTTTTCCTCCCACTTTAACGTCTGCGTATGTTCGTATAGCGTTGCCAACCAGCACCAGTCCCAACTGCGAAGAGTCCGTTGGCAGACTTTAATTATGGACGATGCCCATAAAGTAAAGGATTGGAACCACAAACAATTCACCTTCGTCGGCTCCATTTCATCGAAATGGAAACTTTTGCTCGGCTTATGGGATCGCTCAAAATCGCAACTAGGGTTAGCAAATATTTTGCTACCATTTCCGTGCTGCAATGCCATCGGTGCCGGGGCTGGGCAAAAAGTGGGGCGTGGGTCCAGTAAAAACAGCGTTAGCTGTGACGACTTTATAAACTCGTCTACATTTTCTGTGCCCATCGAAAAAATTGCATCCTATTTCAACTTCGAACTGAAGGGTTGCAAGATGGGAGTTTTTCAGCATTCTAAATACAACGCCACGAAGAAACAGTGCCTAGAACGCATTGGCGAATGCCAAGGGAAAAAGTCAAAGTTACAAATGCTTCTGCGTTCATTTTGTGTGTTGCACTACGCAGCAAATCACGCGTCTTTGCAGCAACCCGACGACGATTCCACCGTGAAGACCAAACGAAGCCACGTTTTGGTAATGCCAAATCTTTGTATCAAGGTCCCCACGTTGGTTAGGGGTGCTGTAAATGAAATCCATGATGTGGTCAGTTTCTTGAATCTTGATATTGTTCAAACTGAGCTTCACAACGGGGATTTTTCGAAGTGTGAACCGATAAGGTATGAAAGTATTCTCCACGAAGGAATACAAAACTTTGTTTTTCGAAACGAAGCCGTGGAAGCATCTTTGTTGCAACAAGACGACGGGGGGCACTTGGTAGTTGATGTGCAGCTGCAGCATTCGTCATTGTTAAAGTGGAGGGAAAGGGTCTACGAGCACGTAGCATATATAAATAGATTTCGGTGCCAAAGGCAGCCTGTCTACGGAGAAGCGCTGAGGGCGTGTGTGTCTTTGCCGAACCAGCGCGAGTCTCTCTGTGGGAGGCTGCAAACCGAGGCATTGCACGTGGCCCGGTCTGTTTATGTAAATACCAGTAGAATATTCGTTCCGGTACCAAACATTGAATCGCTTTGCGTTAAAGGGGAGCATTTGTCGGGGTTTCAGAGGCTAAAAGATTCGATAAAGGGGGGAAATCCCGATATCATTTTTCCTTCAACAGACACGCGACTGTCGAGTGTTTACTGGGGCAACATCATTCACGCCTCAGCGAAAATGCGCGAACTCTTGAAGTTGCTTAGATCCCCACCATTGCCTCAGTTGAAATCTAGTGCCACCTCCAAAACGCCACAGGGTACGGCACGGTCGATTGTAATCGTTGGGATCCCACAGATGCTTGGGGTCGTCCGCGGCTTTCTTTCTCGCAGCGGGGTCCGATACCTGCAGCTCGATGAAGATGAAACGGGATCGCCGGAGCATTCGCTGTCGAGGTGGGCAGAAAAATGTGTTCTATTCAACAGCGAGCAGAAATTTTCAGTGGCATTATTTTGTGGGGCAAATGCTGCTACGATTGCACGCCTCGCAAACCTTTCAATGGTGGATCAAGTCGTATTTACGGACAGCATTGAGGTGGACTCGGACTTACCTGTGGGATGTATTCAATTTTTAGAGCAATTAGCGGTGAGCGCGCGACCGAAGCAACTCCGCGTCGTGCGCCTGTTTACCGAGGGAACCGTCGAAGAGAGCCTTTTGAAGAATTCGCAAAATAAACGGTCTATTTCCGCATTGGCAAAGGAAGGGTTTGTTTTGAAGCAAAGCGATGCTTCACTAATTGCCATGCACTTACACGATGAAGAAAAGGGAAGAGGCGAGAAATTCGACGACGACTTCGAAGATCAAATTGCGGAAGAGCAGAATGCCATTACTCATATCGATGGGGAAATCAGTAACGTAACTGACCGCCTTGATGAAATGACTGTTTATATCAACGAGCCCATTAAGGTTACCCAGGAGTCACCCGATGGAAGAGGCAGTCCACAGCTTGAGCTAGATGCAATTTTTCGAAACTATTCCCCGGGCGCTGTGCTGGAAGTTGATTCTATTCAGTCCGATTTTGGCCGTTCCAAACCGCCTTCAAACGAAGAGCAAAAAGATAGGGCTGGCGAAGAAATATTCTTTTACCCACTCGAAGGAGGACAATTTGGTTCATCACCAGACAGTAGCTTTTCTCAATTTGTATCTTCCAGCAGCAGGGTTCAGCATGATGATCCAAAGTGCATCGCATTCCGATCTGCACTGGGCCGCAAGATATCGTCTGGCAAAGCTGTCGATTTTCACTTGTATGGTCCGCCCGATGGAAACAGTTGGAGCCAGCGCAAGACGGACGAGATCAAGCCAAAACAAACAGACACTGAGGCCCTCAAAAGCAAAATGTTCACAAACAGGCATTTTCATCCCACTGCGAAAAGGCAACTCGAATCTGACGGTCTTCGGGCTGACTTTTTTCTCAGAAGCCATAAAATCGCGTGGTCGCCATGGGAGGATGTCATGCTACGCCAGGGCGTATCGTCATTTGGTGCGAACTGGGAATTGATATCCGAGCTTATAAATGACCATCCCAATTCTTTTGGTAGAAAGAGGTCTGCAAGGCAATGCCATGCAAGGGTGCAAAAACTAGGTGCACAAATATTTCGCAAAAGAGATCATGAGAAACAGAAGGAAATTGTATCCAAGTACGACTGGGCCACCAAACCTGCAACCAGAGATGATTTGTTGTGGGTTCAAAATTACGATAGGCTTTCAGACGCAGCGGCGCCTGATTCTACAAGGGAACGCAAGCGTAAAAAAATGAAACACCTCTGTGGCGGTGGTTACAAGGCGTTTGCCAGAAAGTTTGAGCCAGTGATGGAGGCTATGAATAGCGAAAAAAGTGTTCCCCCTCTTTTAACAGAGAACGTCATACTTAGGACCAATGAAAGTTTTCAGCCCCATTCTTCGCATACGGATAAAGACTTGTCGCTCAAGCAAACTAGCCCGTCGGAGATAATTTATAACAAGCGGCGGCGAAATAATGATAGAGACGCGTCATCAAGTGCTTCGAAGTTTTCCAGCGTAATGCCCGCCGTTAACCCTTTCAACCGATCCTCGACGTACACACGACGTATGATCAGCGCAAAGCACAACAGCAGCAACATATCAACCTCGAACTCGTCTTCGCGTGCATCAGCTAGCACTACTTCAAGTAGCAGTAGCCAAAGGCGCCATGGAAGTTCTAGTCAAAATGGTGGTGACCGTGAACGATTGATTCAACGACAGCGGCAACTGCAACAAATCATTGCTCATGCTGCAAAGTATGCTGGCATGGACCGGTCGGGTCTCCAGGAGGTTGCCAAAAAAACACCTGGCCTAAAGAGTCAGATTCCCCTTATTGTTCAACAATCAAGTGACATTCGGGATAGGGTTCGTGCCATAGCTAAACTTCTCACAGCTGCAGCAAAAAAGGTGGGGGTGAAATTGAATCCGCGGCAGAAGAAATAGAAAAATATGTTTGCTGTTATCACAACATAAATTTTATCAAATAGTTTTAAATGTTATCTTCAATTTTATATAACTGCCGCTACATTGTTCTTGAACTGACACCTTCTTTTTTTCTTTAATTTTAATTACTATAAAAAATAACAGCCAAATTTTTCTTGTATAACAGCCAATTTTCTTGTGTAATCAATTTTTTTAAATCTCACTTTGTTATCTTCTTGGTTTATATTTTATCTGAAATACAGGCTACACGCACACAGCATTTTAGATTTAATTATCACATCATCATCTTTTTTATGAACCTTCTCACATCAACCATTCAGATTTTATTGTTATTTACTTTTTCTATACCATTCGTATAATTTAAATAAAATTGTGGTGTATCGAACTTTATTAATGTACAGGAAAAGAGTATTATAAGTACCATACGATAATATACGAATATTAATAGTTAGCAACGAAGATCATCTTCTAGTGAAAAAAAAAAAGCCAAGGAGTTGTTAGTTATAATACTTGGTAGAACTAGGAGGATGCATGATGATGATGATGCAAAAACATCAAGTAAAGAAGAAGAACTTCTTTTGTTTTTCTTCTAGGAAGTTAAACGAATAGTGATTTGTTTGCAATAAAAGATTTTCAATTTTACTGTTTTAAGAATTCACGATGCATATTCACGTAGGCAATAGAAAAAGACTCTGCGGGTCGTGCATCATATATTTTCACTTCGATTTGCAAACTGCCGCGACCGAAAGAGGGAAAAAGCGATAGTAACCTTTGGGCAGTAGAAGATGTCCCAAAATGAAGGCGAAAATGGTGACAGCGATCATAGTGGCGCTAGTTTCAACACTGTTAAAGAAGGTTGGTTATGGAAAAAACACCAGAAAGCCCAACTATGGACAGGTTGGCACAAACGTTATTTTGTACTCACGCGCGATGAGAACGCTTTCGTTTACTACAAAAGCCAAGGCACGACGAAGGTGAGTGGGAAAATTCTACTAGGGCAGGAATCAAACGTTGAATACCGAGGCAAGAAAAACGCGACGGCACATCGTCGTGAACTCTACCAATTTATGGTGCAGTGCCCTACGTCCAAGGGCCCTAGCATGTTTTTGCTTGGTTGCGAACTGAAAGATGACGCAGACTCGTGGATAGAGGCTTTGAAGCAAGTGTCTGCTGACGGTAGGCATCGCTCAAGTTCTGCAGGAGATATTCATTTTTTAACGGACGACGGCGACGAAAGCGAATACGAAGAGGGTGATGGCACTACGAGCCCGCGCAAACTCTCCGTTTCCATGGGGGCTGAAGTAAGTGACGCTCCCGTCTCGGCACGCAAGTCGAATGTAGGTAGACCAGAAGTGCTGAAGGAATCGTTTTTATACCGCAGAAATCGGCACCCTCCATTAATTCCAAAAGCACCATTTTATGCTCTTGGGTGGAATAAACGTTTGTTTACTCTGGATACCACTGGTCGTCTTGAATGGTTTAAAGTTGACTTCAAGTCGAAGACATCCGGGGGCCGGCGTGGAATTGGCTCGCTATTGCTCGGTGGAGATTGTCGAGTAGATTTCCCGGGCACTCCTCGACGTACAAACAAGCAGCAGAGTTTCTACCCGTTCACTATTTTTGCTGGCAACAAGAAACTTGAATTAGGAGGGCAGACGTTTGATGAAGCAGTTGGGTGGGTGTCCGTCTTGGTGAATGGTATAGAAAGAACGAAGCACGATGGCTCCGTTGCTAATATCGCGGGCGGTGCACGTTCGGGGGGCTCGGGCGAAGACGGCAACGGAAATGTCGTGCGGCAAGAATCGGTGTTCGTAGAAAGTGATGTTGATAATGAAGAATTATTTTCCACCGATGACCCCAACGAGACTTTAGAGGGCATGCTGTACAAAAAGTTCGTAAGCAAAGACCTTTTCAAACTTGCTCGCGGGTGGCACACTCGCTACTTTACTCTGAATGGAGATCGCATGGAGTATTTTCTAACCAGTCGCTCCGCCAAACCGCGAGGTGTGGTTGTGCTTGGGGAAGATTGCCGTGTCGATTTCCAGGGGATTCCATTGAAAAGAGGGGGGCGCGAAATGTACTGCTTCAGCGTTTTCGCTGAAAATGGTGGGGAGAAGAATGCCGGCCCCTTCGTAGACGGGGCTTTGCTTCTTGGGACCCCGTCTCTAGAGCATGCTGAAACATGGGTCAATGCCTTACGAAGAGCTACCCATAGTACTTCTAATAACAGAACTAAACGGTCTCGTACGGTAGTCGAGGACGCTGATGAAGAGGAAGACAACGGAGACGACCATGTATTGACGTTTTCCCCAAGTGTTCCTAGGATGAGGGCAAAAGAGCCGCTGCATTACGGAGAGAAAATAAGGCTATGGACGGTCTCTGCGTACGCAGATTCTAAGAGCACGGGCGACTTTTTAGGCGTTTATCTTCGGAAAAAGCGGCGGTTTAAGGGAACCCTCTTGGCATTAAGGCCGGCAGGAAAGAGTGCCGATTTTCCTGTCGTGACAGCAACGTTTACCGTCCAAGACCCGTCGAACGAGAAGCATAATGACAACGAAGTGTGTTACGGTGACCCATTCGTGCTGATCGACGATGACGGTCTTGTCATGTCCAATTGTCTAGGGTATGTCGGTCCACGCCCTCAAAGCGATGGGGGGCAGCTTGTCATGACGTTTCATCGGTCTGGAGGGAGAGACGGTGACCCTGTGTGCTATCGTGACTCGGAGGTAACCTTGAACGATTGGAAAAGAAAACGCCAATTTGGCAATTTTAAAAAAGGTGTAAGCAAATTGGAAGGGGGGTACCTGTACATTGGCCCTCACTCGAAACCAATTTCGTTCGAAATACGCGAGCCAGGCCGTTCGACTTCTGAGAGTGGAGACGACATTAAGACTGGCTCAGAAAATGCCTCAGCCGATCGGTCTTTGAAGTTTTTTGTCGTGCGAAAAACGTTTATGGGATCCGTACAACGGCGACTTCGTCGATGGAACGTAGAAGTTGGTGAGTGGGTAAACTTAGGGGCGACGCATTCGGACGATGCGGTCGAAATAGAAGGTTTTTTAGGTGGAGAAATGGTTGAAACGGTCCCCCCGTACCTGCCACCATTTGCAACCGTAGGCTATTCAGCATCTCTTGTCGTTCGTAAAAAGCCGCTGCTCTTGGCAACGTGGAAGTGGGAAGGTTCTTCGAGGAAGTGCGGCTTCGTCAATGTCGACATGGTGGTCGAAATAGTTTGGTATGTCGTCCCGCTTATCGCTGCTTTCGTAGCAATGCACCAAGGAGCTCTTGATGTAGTCTGGTTGGACACGAAAGGGTTTTCAAGTGGGCTATTTCGGGTCTTTCTGTACATATGTGCCGTTGCCAGCTGCTGCCATTCCATTGCACGCGCAATAGTGTTCGCAGTGGAGCGGTTTGGCCGAAAACTGGGGAACCAAGATGGAAACAATAACGCGAGTGACGTGAATGTGTGGAGCATATGCGTAGAATTTTGCAGTCCACGGCGCTCGTCCGAGGTGTCTCCCGTGAGGTCCCTTCTTGAAAGCAACCTTCAGTCTGAAGGAACTTCACCTGGTCAAGAAAGACTATTTCGCAAGTCTTTTGCCGAGGACGATGATGTTAACCAAGTTTCCCCATTCCGCATAGATGGAAATGAAAATCAAAGTGACAATGGTTTACGAACGTTCTCTGAAACCATGGTGCACGTCGAGAATGGTGCTGTAGCCACATCGTACAAAGACTTGCCCATACGTTCATGGTGCAACATTAAAGCAGATAAATTCATCCTCCGTGCAGGCCCCAATTACCCCCAGAACAAAGTGAAGAAAACATCAGGGCCGGCAATGTACCACCCGATTGGATGCGACCTGTTTCTCTCGCCACACAAACTAACCTCCGCGAAAGGATTGTTCCAATTTTCCAAGCCTCAACAGGAAAAGATGATGAAGGCGCATCATAGTCTTTCGAGTCTGAACGACGCGTCGGTAGTAAATGACGTCCCGTCGGTGATTTTCTTTAACAAGGGGTTCCCGAACAGCCAGCCTCCCAATCCATTGTGGGGGCAACCGGTAAAAGATGGGGAGACGCACGTGTTTTTCCAGGCATTTGTTGTTGCAGATTGGGTCGTCGAAGAATTGAAGAATTCGTCTAGTCACCCGGGGATAAATTTATGGAAGAAATTTGTTGCTCGTAGCAAAGAAGATGCTAACGACAATTTTTTGGATCGTTTCAAATTGATACAGGCGGTGGCCAACGCGGACGAGATTGGTTTTGGGAGCACCTCCAGTTATTTGGTAAGGACGTATAACGCAAAGCCGTTGTTGACTCGCCCACAGCACGCGTTCAATAGCGGGTCCATGGAATTGACCGATTTTCCTGGCGTGACCATCAACTACATGGAAGTGTTTATTGACGTATGGGGCTGGAATTACTTGGTACGCCAAGGCCTTTTTGATAACCTGCATCTTGGGAAAAAAATGGTGGTTGACTGGTGCGTGTGTGTTGAGGCTCACGAAGACGAGGAAATGCCTGAGCAAGCGCTTATGTGCATTCGCACCGCAAGAGTGACGTTTGATAATAAAGAATATAAATGGCTGGACGTTTAAGTACAAGGGCACGATAAGTTAACCATTACTGAAGTACAAAAGAACTGTCACTATTAATATTAACCCTATTCCTAACCTTAATACAATAATTTAGTGAACCGTCTCCCCCCGTACACGCACGCACGCACGGGTATAAGCTATTTTATATAGTGACGAGATAATTCAAATATCCAATGTGAAATTTAAGATAAAAAAAGAAGCGGGAATTTAAAAAAAAGTAAAGAAAACCCAATTCCTTTGTATTCCTATGTTATAAATAAATAAAAACATAACACAGCAGTAAAGCGTGTTGAACAGATTATTGCTTATTCCATCAAGTATATTATAAAGGGAACAGCATTGTATAAATCTATTTCATTCCATTGTTTTAGTTTTAGTTTTAGTTATTAGGTTGGTTTCGTACTCTTTATTATTTTAGTATAGTAAATAAATCATATTCTGTACTACTACTGTACGAGGTACTGTATCAAATAAATAATAAAATGTGTTATTTATTACATTGTATTATTATTTATTATTTTATATCAAATTATTGTATTTAGCTATAATTATTATAATATATACCTAACGAGGACATAAAATAAGAGTTTAAAATTAAAATTAAAGCGAAGAAGTAGAATGAATAGAAAGAATAGAAAGAATAGAAAGAATAGAAAGAATAGAAAGAAGAAACCAAACTTTTTTCTACCCTTCCTATGTAAATATATAAATAATACACAATATACTACAATTCCAATTGTTTAATATACCTTTAGGATTGAATAGAAATTATAGAGGGAATCTGCAATTGAAGTACAAGAGTACAGTATAACGTAGAATAATAAAAGTACAAATTAGAAGTAGTCAAACCAAATCCTCTTCCTTCCTTCCTTCCTTCCTTCTTTGTTGTAAATTTTTTTGATGACCTTGTTGTTGTTTGAAATAATTTCAAAGAAGGAAGATAGAAGAAGAGAAGAATTGGTTTGATATGGTTTTATTAAGATGTATATGGTTTCATGTTTCAACCCCATTTATGTTTATATGTTTATTCTTTTAAGAATTGGCATAGACATGTAAATATTTGAGGAGAGGAAATCAAACAAAGTTAAAGTCAAGAAAATAGTGACAGACCCCATCAGCTCACCATCTAAAGGAGTTGTCCAGTGAAGAATACTTTGAACCAGAATGCCGACTGAGCATACTTCCTCGAAACCTTCCGACGCCCCGGGTTGGAAAAAAGATTTGCGACTCTTGCGTCGAAAAGGTGCGAAGAAGCGCCAGGCCGGTCCTTCATCTAAGACCAATGGGAGGGTTCAAACGCCTGTCCAAAGGTACGGGAACGAATCTTTCGAAAACGGCTTAGAAAAATTCTCGACCCCCCACTTCAATACAGTCTCCTATTCAACCCCACCCCGAACCCGTTCCCCGCGGGTCAACCTTCAGCAGAGCGATGAAGGCATATTCAAGGACCTCAGCGATTCCATCATAAACCGAAGTTTTGAAAACAGGCAAGGCGACCGGGGGAACAAACAAGTAGGCTTGGCCTACAACGAGAGGGCGGGTTATGATAGCGATGTCGAAATTGGGTCTGGGGGAAACGAGACGAACGAAGCGGTCCAATTCAGTGATATCGACGAAGCCCACCCGTTTAAAGTTGCAGTGTCCCCCTTGCCGGTAAAAGCCAGCGTCGACGCATCAGCACCTTTGGATGCAAATAGTAGCTTAGTAGACGATACAAGGGGCATTATGGACGATGGAGAGCTCTGGTCCCGCGACGACTACGGCGGTGGCCCGAAACACTCCTCCGAGAAAGCGGTAAGCGAAAGCAAGCAGAAGAACGGGATGTTCCCAGAAGTGGCGCGTGTAAAGATGACGGCCAATGGCCCGACTCCAAGCTCCAAAGCGCCCATGTCCAAGGCCCGCCTGGACGAAGTGTCGACGGGAAAGGCCCCGACGGACAACAGCAAGGCGGGAGGGGAGAAAAAGTCGTTCATGAGGCGAATGCTGGGATCCCTTACGAACCGGAAGAAATCCTCGAAGCAAACTTCGCTGCCGGAAATTTCGAAACCTCACCGGTCCGAAAAACTGCCCAAGGGGAAAGAAACAGGCATTATAGACCACCACAGAAAGAGCGCTCAATCGGAGCCCGAAGAAACGACCAAGCTTGAGACCATCGAAGCGGGTGACGATGCTGAGAGAGTACCGATATGTGAGGGAGTAGAAGCGAAGGAGGACTGCGTAAGCCGGAAGGTTGAAAGTATCGATTTTGCGGCGAAGGAACCGTCGGAGGGCGTGAAACAATCGGAGGAAGACACGTCTTTTGACTTTGCCGCAGAAGACGCCGACTCGTTCGGAGACAAGCCGATGTGGCGGTCCGATATGGCAGACAGCTCAGGCTCGGACAGTGACCAAGACGATGCAGTCGAAGAGAAGCACAGCACGGAAAGCGTGGAAGGCAAAAAGATGTCTGAATTAGAATTTAGGCCCAGGGAAAGTGCGGCCAAGTCCAACGGGTTCGATGATCTCGGGCCAAAGGAGGATGAGTGGAAAATTGCTCGGTCGGCTGATGGGCAGGTCTACTTTTACCACAGAAAATCGAGAAAGACGCAGTGGACGGTTCCTGAGGACGGCAGAATCGTCAACGCGAGTGATTTTCCAGAAATTAGAGTACGTGCCCAAAGGCATGCGGAGGCCAACAGCTTTGTGCAAGACATCGACGACGATGCGCAGCTCGAGGCCGCCTCTAGTGCAGACATAAATGTTAAAAAAATAAAGGAGAAGTCTGCAGACAACATTGAAATGGACCCCGCAAGAAAGCTGCACTTCGGCAGCAGGTCCGTCAACGATATTGAAGATGGGGTTGAACTGCATGATGCATTCAACAAGCTTTCTAGAGACTACGCGGAGGACCCCCGAATGAAAATTTCTCCATCTGCTGCCATAGCAGGGCGAATGTTTGCGATAAAGCAAGCCGCAGTTGTTCTGCTGTCGGCTAGCCCTAGATCTGTCGCGGAGCTTCACTGTCCTTATTGCAGCGCAAAAGGCCCCCGAGAACACTTTGTCAACCACCTGCAAACGTGCCCAAGCCTGACGTCCTACCTTTGCACCAGCCCTAGCCGCATGAATCCGACGATCTCGTTTGACAATATCGAGGCTTCCGACCAGATGGGTCTGAATGCGCTTAAATGGGAGCAGTCCAACTATGACGACAACGCGGATTCCAGAAAGCATTTAGCGCAGGGCGGTGGTTTTCGTACTCCGGTGAAAAAGTTCCTCAACGACGACGAGTTTTCTTTCGAAAACGACTACGCGGAGGTTGAAAGTTTGAAATCGAACGGGAGTCCCTCGGACGTAAAGTTGTACCCATGCGAGCACTGCGACCGTACATTTGCCTACAGCCGTCTTGCGGTCCACCAAAGGGTGTGCCAGAAAATTTTTGGTGAGAAGCGAGTGCCATATGACGCCGGTCGCGCTCGCCTGAAGGGGACCCCCTTCCGGCATCATAACCCGGCCTCTCACTCTGTCTCGCAGCCACCAAAAATTAGAAGATCTTCAAGAAATGAAATGAAGGAGGATTATACGGGCGATGATACGTTTGATTCTCCTGCTAGAAGCAGCAAAATGCTTACCCCGAACGTAGAAAAATACGAGAAGCGCCCAGCAACAACCGGGAGCAAAATAGAAAAGGTCAAATGCCCGTTCTGTAAAGTAGTGACACGGAAAAAAGACCTATCAAGCCATTTCCTGAAGTGCAAACGGCAAAAAGAAAGCCGAAATGTTGTGTGGGGGGCCGCAAAGGATAGGCAAGAGCACCAGTTTTGGTCCGCTTCTAGGCCGCGAACTCGATCTAGACATTATTTGGCTCAGACCCCCAGCGTGAGCGAATTGCCCGCGGTGTGAACGAAAAGAAGATTTTTTTACAAAATAATGGTGCTGTGTTATTAAAAACAAAATAATTATTAAACGGTAGTGCGGTAGTGGTACAAAACTATATTAGACACGAAAGTATAAATATGTACGCATTATTACGCTTTACGCCCACCGCTAAATAGCAGGGTTCCTATGTATGTACGGGAGCTGGCTAGGCTGGTTCTTGATTTCGTCCCTAATTCCCTTTTTATCGTCGACAATGGAAATTCTTGGTGGAATGAACGGGACCTCGGGGATAGCCGCTAACGCACCCCCACCCTTTGCAGTATTTACTTGCTTCGCCAGCTGGGCCAAAGACTTGGCCGAGTGGATTCCACGCAATGATTTCACATCGGAGAGTACCGAACGTGCCGTCATGTGCGACGCAACACTCCTTGCATCGTCGTCCACATTATCTTTCGACGCTCCGTCACCAGCAAAAGCGGCCAAGGCATCTTTCGTCAACCGTGTCCTCTTAACCTTCCCCTTGCCTTTATTAGCCTTCACGTAGTTGTCCCCGTCGTCGTATTTCGATTCGTAATTTTTATCCAAGTTCTCCCCGCCTTCCTGGGCATCGTCGTCTTCTGCTACTTCAATTTGTCTAATTCTGTTTCGCACAGATTCTAGCGCTGCCCTGACTTCGAGATCGTCCAAATACTTGTCCACGTCCAGGTTTTGTGCGAAGTCCATCAAATCGTCTGCCTCTTCGTCTTCCAACACGTCTTTCTGCTGAGCCGTCAAGGCCCATGCGGGTTTCGAGCGCATGTCTCCAAGTTGCCTCTCTCGCTGCTCATCCCGCCATGCGGAGTTATTCTGCTCTTCGTTTTCTTCGTTCTTTTGCTCGTATTCGTTTATTTTCTGGATTTCTTTAGTAATTTCCCTGTCGTTAGCGTCCTGCACTTCAAGCGTGTTCCGTACTTCGGCCCGGAGGGCAGCTTGCTGGGCAGCAAATCGCATCCTTTTGTTCTCTTGCTTTTGCTCCTCCTCTTCGGCTTGCTGCTGGAACTGCTCTTTGGCCTTCTGCAGCTGCTTGAGCCACTTTTTGTGCCTCGACAACACAGAGTTCTTCTTCTTTCTGTCCATCTTTATGAAAGCCCTGCGTTCGCGGGACGGGTTCAGTCCTATGGGCTCGTGGGGTATTACGGCAGACCGGAAGGGAACGTTCCCTCCCGAACCCCCCCCAACGGCTTTGTGCGCAGCGGCAGCCACTCCTGCAAACGGCCTATTGCACAACATCACACCCTTGTAGTTACCGATAGAAACTCCTGCAGACGCGCCGCCGTTCCCACTAGGGCGTTCTGAAATCATCATGTCCGCCATAGCTAGCCGGAACAAACAAGAAGAAGGTTCGTATTATTTGATATAGCAATCGCGACGATTATTTGGTTAGTTTCCGTTTCGTTTCGATTAATTCAAACAACTGTCTGAAATTATGATTCCAATTGTTTCTCCTTTTCGATTTTGTTCGTACGTGTACATAAAATATAAAATTGATTACAAATCATATCGGTGGTGGTTTTTCTCTTCTTCTTCTACTACTCTCTTCTTCTTTTGTTGTGCTTTGTTTTTTTGTTTGATGATGATGAATGATGCTTTTTTGAGGACGATGATATTCTTCTCCTTACTATTCATATGTTATTCGTTGTTTTTTTTATTTATTATTTTTATATAAAAAAGAAAAGAAGAAGAAAGCCGTTTCATTCATTCATTCATTCGTTCTTTCTTCATCATTCATTATAATTATAATTATAATCTTCTAATTTTTATATTTTATTTTTTTCGCTATTTAAGTCTCTTTTCTACTCGTACTTCTTCGGTAATCCTAGACAGACTATACAGTTAAGTACAAAATCAAATCGAAGCAACCGACCGGAATAAAATGTCTGATAGGCTGATTATTATATAGTCTATATAATCTATAAGTATATATAGATTAATACTATTAATTATACTCTTTGCTATCTATCCAGATTCTCTTTCTTTCTTTCTTTCTTTCTTTCTTTCTTTCTTTCTTTCTTTCTTTCTTTCTTTTTTAGATTTCTTTTTTTCTTCCTTCCTTCCTTCCTTCCTTCCTTCCTTCCTTCCTTCCTTTCTTCTGTAATGCTATGCTATCTTGTTATTCGAACCAACGTAAACCTTCCAAAATAAATTTAATTTCACCATATCCTCCATTCTACTTTCCTATAAAAAATTAAATATAAATAATACGTAATAATAAAGCAAATACTACCCTAGCTAAAGAAAAGAGACAATTCGTGTAATTAATAATATTACATTAGAAGACACTTCATTCTACGCTTGCTTAAATAGCGAAGAGCAAAGCGCATAGCGGATAAATCGATATACAAATAGCATAGAGTCAAATAAAAAAGATCTCCCTCCTTCACAGAAAAAGAGGAAATCCCTTCTTCTTCTCTTTCATCTTTCAACGGTTTTACGTGACCCAAAATTAATATCAAGTTAAGAATAGGGTTTATAGTCGAATTCTTTAATTTTTTAATTAAGGGTATTTTAAGTTTTAAGGGGAGGAGGAGGAGGAGGAGGATGAGATGATGAGTGAAGATGATTCTTTTTGTTGTGTGTGTGTCTTCTTCTACAGTTTGAGATTATCTCTCTCCTCCTCTCTTCCTTCTTCTTCTCTTTGAAATTCTTCTTCTGTTGTTTTTGGTTGAGATTTGAAATTTAATACATTTGTGTGTGTGTGTGTATTATTCT
>LT642249.1:7842-28243 GCA_900128585.1 Stramenopiles sp. TOSAG23-3 | reverse complement strand
TTCTTCTTCTTCTTTCTTCTTCTTCTTCTTCTTCTTCTTTCTTCTTCTTCTTCTTCTTCTTCTTCTTCTTCTTCTTCTTTTCTTCAACAATCATTCATCTAATTATTATAATATTTTTTTCTTTTTTTTTTTTTAAATAATAATATAATTAATCTTAAATTATTATATTATTAATTTGAAGAATAAAGAGAAGGAAGAGGGTTAAAAGGGAGAAGGGCGAGGGGGGGGAGGAGTGTGAGGAGCAGAGAGAGAAAGGGTAACCCCCGTGGTGTGTGTGATTGTTTAAACACGTTCGTTATTTCATTTTGTTTGTTTGTTTTGTAAATGTGAATGTGAATGTACACCTTTGCGTATAAGTCCAGTTATAGCCCGCGTTTAAAACCTTTCTTCTAACGTAGATTTTCTTGTTTTGGGGTTTTGTTTTTTGGGGTAAATAAAATACAGAGAGAGTTAGTTCGCCGGTTGATACAGAAGTATGGACCCGGGCTCCATCGTCCCTTTCTTGGCGGCGTTTGTCGCCGCGCCCATTGGTGGTATTTTCGACTACCCTATTCGGAGGGTTGTGCACATTCGACAAGCACAAGGCGCAATGCCAGGGTTTGAGTACCGTAATGTAATTTCGTGCTTAAGACAAATGCCTGGCGAGCAAGGCGGAATAAAACATGTCTGGCGTGGCCTGACTCCTTGGTTTCTTGCTAGCTGGGCCAAGAAACCCTTGGCGATGCTTGCAAAAGAACAGGTGCGAAGCGTTGGCCTGTTCCGGACTTCGCAAAACATGCACGTTTCAGAGATTATGGTGAAAAATGTTGCCGCCGGCGCTATAAGCGGCGGATTGGTTCTTTTTGTATTGCACCCGCTGCAGATGGCGTCGCTAAGGTTGCAACTAGACCTCGGCGGCGGCACCCTTGGCCCCCGTGCGCCCTTTCAAAATGGGCGACAAGTCTTGTCTCAGATTGCGAAACAGTCAGGGGTGTTCTCCGCACCTTTCTCCTCCAATGGGGGTATTTACCGTGGTGTTAGTGGCATGGGTGCACATGCTCTGGTTAAGTACGGGCTGTTTTTTGGTATATACGACACGGCTAAAACTTGGGTTAATAGCTCCTTGTTCGCCAAGTTCTTGCTCGGCTTCGGAGTGACGAATCTCGCTGCGTTTTTTAGTTATCCCATATTGACAGGGACGGTGCGCGCCCAGGCGGCAGTATCTCCTATAGCGTCGTTTAAAGGGACCGTTATGCCAGTCCAGTACCGCGGCACACTGCACGCAATGGTAGCTGTTGCAAAAGCGGAGGGAGTTGGAGCATTGTGGCGTGGGTTCGGCTTGACGCTGGGAAGAAGCATTTTCGGTGCGATCTTTCTCGTAGGATACGACACGATGAGGTAACCAAAAATTGCCGTCGTATTAAATCTAGAAACTTAGAGAGAGAGCTGAGCTGTGAGCGGCCGATTCGGATTATGCATGGAGTACACATGAGATGATAGTCAAGACTAAATGATAAGGGTATCATATATTATAAATTTGTTTATTTATGTTGATCTTGGTAAAATCTCAGGAGCAGAGATAAGTTCGCAGTAACATATATGAAGACCGATAAATTTTAACTACGAAGTATGCATATATGATACTATGATACTATGATACTTAAAAACAAGAAAATTGGCTGTTATTTGAAGTATCTTACTTATAAATATCGGGGACAAGTTTTTGTTTATTAAAAAGTTCTGTGTAAAGTTTCTTTTTATATACTCTTGTAATTAAATACAGTGTATGTGTGTTCTTTCAAAATGTTTTATGATAGCCGTTCTGTCAACGCCATGGTCTGAATCCATTCCACGGCTTTTGCGGGTGACAAGAATTTGCAGTAAAAATTTCCTGGGAAGATCTTGGAGTCAGACGAAGAGTAGAGTGAACTGGACGAGACCTTCACAGGTTTTGATCGGTCCGTCATAGTGTGCTGGTCATCGAACGTTAGAGAAGAAAAGAACACCCACTGGGGTCCAGCAATAGTCGTGTGGTCCGCATCAAATTCCATCTTTCTGCCTTGGCTTTGCCAGCGCTCGTACGCTTTTGGCCAGTACTTTTGAACTAAAGACACAGCGACGTCCCACGCATGCGCGTTCATGGCAGTGCATGTAATGTTGGGGTGTTTCGCCGGCCAGAATTCCCCTTGTTTCAGCCCCGCGGCCTTAGCGATCTCATCGCCGGACAACATTTTGCACGCAATATCACTAGCAGAGGCATAATTTGGCGCAAAACGGGATACTGGATTAAAACTGCTATTGTCGTAGGACGCCTTTGCTACGATTTGCAAATGCAACGAACCGTCTGATGGGTCTATGGTAATGTTGGTGTGACCATGCTCTAAGGACGGGTTAGAGTCCCGTAGCAATACCGATATGTTCTTGATACGCGACTGGACCTTTTGTGGGAGGTATGATGCCATCAGCCGCTGGGCACTAACGCACCACTCGGATTTCTCCATCTTTGACGCTTCAAGCCATGCTTGAGAAATACTTCTTGTACCCTTGTTGACCTGCTCGATGAGAGTCTCCTTTGCCTGCTTGTCATCGAGGATGATACCATCCACGAAAGCTGCGATAACGCCGGAGCTTATCTCCGTTGCCGCTGCATTCGTGATTTCTGGCGCCAAATCCCCACCGACTTTAAACGGCGAGCAAAATTGGGAGTGGTCCATACCAGGAACAATCACAACAGGCTTTTTTGACTGCTCTTCCGACGAAAGGAGGGTCCACTGGGAATAAAGCATAGCAGCATGGCTGGTTGGGACCATGTCCAGCTCTCCAAGCAAGGCCAAAAACGGCACCCTAAACTGTTGAAGGTTTAGTGGGTACCCCAGTGTCCCCGAAAGGTTTTCATTGTCCCCATTGTACTGCGTCCCAAAGAGCATAAGTCCAGCAAAGTTGGACTGTTTATTCTCGTCGACATAGTGCCTGGCCCCGACTCCCCCGAGTGAATGACCAGCAATAAATGTATTGGAAATAGAAAATTTATTCCCTCCGTTTGCAGCGGTTGCTGCGTCAAGAGCCTCCTGGATTTCCCCGTTCAATCCTCCAAGTGGATTGCACAAGTTGAGTTTACCACACCTTACGATGACAGCCCAAAGATTGGCATTCGATGCTTTTTGAGTAGCATTCAAGAGGGAAATATAGTCCTCCGGTGGGACTTTCCCACCTGGAACGAAAAGTACTAGCTGCGCGTCTTTGGAAACCGAGGCGGAAAGGACGATCGGGTCGTTGGCAGCGAGCACTGTTCCAACGGAGACCGCGGCCAAGAAAAGTGCTAAACAGATACGGTGCATAGTTCGGCTTTGTTAATACAATTCTCAATGAAGTTGTTAAGGACAATGGCCAATAAATCGTAACATTTCTACCCTTTTTCTTCATCAACTTTTTCTGTGTATCGATTCAATACGGAAGATTCGTATACACTACTTACCCACAATAATCAACAACAACCAGAAAATATTATTATTATTATTATATATAATCCTCGTACGCCTAGGAAGTGCGTATTCAGTTACCACAATAATTATTGTATTTTTTCACTTGTTGTGATGATGGTGCGAGAAATCGAACAATGTATCGAATTCGATTATGTGCTATCGTATACAGTACGAATATTTATACTAAATATTAAAGTTTTAATACCTATCGAAGCTATTCTTCTTACTATATCTAAAATAATATTATGCTGAGAATCTTCTCAATTCAAGAAAACTGTACCTTGATCAACAAGCACTCTTCGTTTTGGTCACTTTCATCGTTAACGAACACAAAGAATTCCCTGATTCCAGGAACGCTTATGGGGGCAAACCATAGTCGAATAAAAGCTTTCCCAAACTTGCGCACACTTAGCTGCGGCTCTTTGCACTTCATAATGTTTGGATGGCTCGTACGCAGAGAAAACGTACGGTTGCGATCCCATTGGTTAATGTACGCAATCTTTTTATGGGCGCTACGCCCGACCGGTATGCTGACATCGTAGGTTTTTGTTACGATCGGAGCAGTCGAGGTGGCCGTCGCTAGCCAGGCACAGACGAGCTCGTGGGTGTCCACATCGACCATATGAACAAGCACCTTCTTGTTCCCAACCCGCAAAGGACGGTTCATCAACTCGACTTTGTTGTAAGCCCCGGGAACCAATTGAAACGGTACATTCGGAGTAAACTTGACTTCCCCAGGGTGGGTCGAGAAACACCTCACGCGCCTCGAGTAGTTGTCACCCTTCACCATAAGCTCTACCGGGGTTCCTTGTCCGACAAGCCCATGCACATCTACGCGCATCATAGACTGTACAGTAACATGCCATATTTCATCGATCACCGCGTGGTACTGATCGGCGTAAACAATGATAAAGAACTGGCCGACGGAGGGGAACTCGCCGCACCGGTACCGAATGAACACCTCTTGCGGTTTGCTTGGGTCTGCTTGGTCTCGCCATTCTACGACAACATCGCTGCTTGGACAGTGGATGAATTTCGCTGGCATCGTTGACGACCGTCCGGGCCCAACAGGATTTTCGACGGTAGAATCTGCTATGTCGTTCATATTTGGCATCAAGGCAGGAGCAGCACTGTATGGGTTAAAATTTCGCGGGTGAATCGCAATGCAGCGTTTGAGAAACTCGTTCTGTGCTTGGTGAAAGCGGAAGGTCCTGTCCACACAAAATGGTCGTGGCCTAATGTTGACCTGGAGGAGGGAGACGATGTGCCCATGATGTGCACTTTTGAAGCTGATTGGAACCGTTCGGCGACGAATAGTGGTACCGGGGCCACCCGCGGCGCCATGGGCACCATCAAAATCGTCATCTTGCTTGCTTCCAAAGTCGTCCTCATCGTCACCCGATTTGCCTTCGCCACGTTTTCCCTCTCCTGATTTACCGCCCGCCTGGTCTTTGATGCGGTGGGACCGGGCTTTCCGCGGCCTAGATTGTGCTACAGCGCCACTAGCAAAGCTGATGAACATGAATGGAATGTGCACGGTTTCTTGCGGTCCGAGGGTCAGTTGAAGCTCACTATCGATCATTTCAACTTCGATTTGGTCACCGAGCGTCCCAATAGCTGGTTGCAAGACACGTCGGTAATGGCGCCACGCGTTCACGTCAAGAACAACACGAAGCTCCGGGTCGGGGCATTCAATCACGAACCGTTCTTCGTGCGAGTACGGATTTCGCAACGGGAACTCGAAGAAGAGGGTTCGGCCGAACGAAGGATGAATCGTGACTTCGTTGCTTATGTTTGATCTTAGCAGCCGACCAACCAGCGCCTTCTTTCGGCTATCGCGGAACCTACGCACCAGTTCCAGATCTTCGCTGTGACGGGCAAACAAAGATTTGTTTGCGTGCTCCTTGCCGACTACTTCACTGGCACGAGAATTCCGTTTGCTATCGCCACCGTTTCTCTTGCGCCATTTTTCCAAGCGGTCAATTTGGCGCCTCATGGTTGACGCGCGAACATCGTCCTCTCCCGCTAACTGTTCGTCTTGCAACGAAAGGCCCATCTCCATCAATACGTACCGGAATTCAGTCCTTGTGACGGACCCAGTTCCACGGTCAAACGCCTGAAACATTGCATTGATGTCCCTGCCATCACTGATTGCTTTTGCGTGGCAATCTTTGCACTTCACCAAGGTGTTCTTGAGGCGGGCTGGGGCACGACCGTTCTTGCTCTTGCTCAGACTGACTTTTCCATCAACCGCATTCATAGCAAAGTCTGTAAATTCTGCAATGCTTACGTACCCGTCACCGTTTGAATCAAACTTCTTCACCAACGTGTCCAGTTCCCATCGGGAGGCCCTAAACCCCAATTCTTCCAATGCATCTTCGAAATCCCGATCGTCTACTTCGCCACGCCCATCTTTATCAAAGTGGGAGAATACGTCTTTCACGTCCATTCCCTTCTTTTCCGCTTTTTTGAATATTGCGACGAGTCGCTTCTCCAGTTGACGAATCTTCGGGTTACTGCCATCGGCACCACTGCTTTCCTTTTCATCCTTACCGGTGACAAATCTGGCGAATTCCTTAAGGCTCAGCTTGCCATTGTGGTTGCTGTCTAAATGATTTAGAACAAGATCCGCCTCGGCGTCGGTGACATCAATGCCTAGCTCTCCAAGTGCGTCTGTCCACTCGTTCTTGGTGATCTTTCCGTCATCGTTTTTGTCAAAATGTTTAAAAATGTCACGCACAGACATGCCCTTGTCTTCAGCCTTGTCGATGATTTTCTTGAGCCGTTTTTCTACTGCAACAAGCTTCTTATTGGCAAGCGAACCTTTCGCGTCCTTCGCAAAGTCTATGAACTCAGAAATTGTGATGGTGTTATCTTCGTTTACGTCGAATCTCAACATCAAAATGTTCATTTCATCATTTTCTGCGTGGAAACCTAACTTCTTCAAAGCTTTTGCAAACTCATCGGAGCTGATCTTACCGTCCTTGTTCTCATCAAATTCATCGAACATATCGTTGAAGTCTAACCCGCTGGCAATCGCCTTGTCCAAAATCTTTCGCAGCCGTTTTTCTAGCTTGTCGGTCGCCCTTTCTTCGCGTGGAGAAATAGGTTTCTTCGCTTTCGCAACCTTTGCCCCTAAAATGTCCTCTACAAACACTTTCCAGTTGATTTTGCCAGGGGACTCGGAGGAAGAGCAGTGACCAAAAAGACCATCTAATTCAGACGGGGAGAGTGAAAAGGGGTCACTCAACGCCCGGACATCGGTTCTGTCATCTCCCCATTTCGATTTCTTTCGGCGTGCAACGGACGTGGTGCGCTCTCCGCTGCCTACATCCAGCGACCGACCAACCCGGCTTGTCAGAATCGACTTTAGTTCGGGGTTTGTGGAGGCAAGCGGTACGGCTCGTGCACGATGCCTCGCACTTCCAGCAGAATTCCCCACGGTGTCGTTGCCCGTCCTTGCACCTACGCGCCAATCGCGGTCACCTTGAGATTTGCTCAGAAATTGCCTTCCTGGCGCAGCATTGCCTTTCATGGCGGCATTACTTGCTCCAACTTCCGTGAATGGGCCAGCCCCCGGAACACCGTAGTTGGAAATGAGAAGCTGGACACGGCCCGCGACTCGACCGGCTGGAACCGAACGGGCCTGGATAATTGGAAGGGCACTGGTGCTGTCTCCTTCGATGTTCGAAGAGATGACGTCGTACTCCAACGCTGTCTTGACAACGGGTTCCCCTTGGCGCAACAGTTGCTGCATTTCTACGGCAATCGTACCAACCTGGTGCAAAGATTCTCCGTCCCAGACCTCAATAAACAGCGTCTTCATTGCAAGATATTCTGCAAAATCCCGCGTCTCCCCTGGAATTGTGCTGGTGTCAACATTGTACTTGATCGCGAGACTTGGGACATTGCGGCCATGTCGATCTTCGCGCAGCAGGATTTGTGGAAGGGACATTGACCCGGACGCCCTGCGGTTCAAGAATTTGTCGCCGTTTGCTGCAAGCACCATGCGCTCGGTGCGTGTGGGAAGGTTGTTGAAGAACTGAAATGTAAAGTACACCGAGCGCGGCTGCGAGATGTTGAGGCCCTCGACGGATCGGAACGCGGCAAACTGAAACGTTACTTCGTGGCCCGCAAGGGGATCGCTCAACTCAACGTCTAGATCGATCTTCCTCCTAGACGGAAGCGGTACACGTCGAACAGCGGCGGCCGAAGAAACAGAATCTGAAAGGACATCGGTGTAGCCATTTCGACTCAAAAATGTCTTGGAGGCGCGCGTCAATTCAGTTGCCAAAGGGGTCTGACCGCCAATGACTGCAGCTGCGCCGGGGTAGTATGCCCCAGTTGCAGCGGTAACTTCCCCCACCCCATTCATCCCAGGCTTGCGCAATGGCTGCTTCAGCGATTGTGCCAGCAGCGACCGCATCAGGACGTCGTTCGACCCACGAGGCAACCCAGACACGACCGCCTCGCCACCCAATACGTTCGATTTTGATTGAAGCGTTCTATCCTCTTTTTCGGCGTCACTGCCGCCGTATCGGCTGGACCGTTTCTGGCCCCTTTTGCCCTTCTTGAATATACTGTCGTTCTCTTCGTCCGAATCGCTCGAATATTTCTTCTTCTTTTTCTGCGCTCTCGCACCTTTGCCATCTTTCGCCGACCCTTTTCGTTTCTTTTCGACTGACTCTAATTTTTTTCTACGGGCGACTTCGGATTCATCCTCTTCCAACCTTGACTCGTGCTCCTTACGCAGCTTTGACTTTTCTTTTGCCTTCCTTCGCTGCTCTTCAAGGACATCATCCGGCTCGTCTACAACCATGCCAATGGTCAACAAGGGCAAGGACGTGCCCCCGTCGGGACCGGCTCTGCTTGCCGACACCCCGCCAGTAAACCCGTTCGGGCTGATGACACTCCCCCGAACCATGGGCGAGTAGATCAGCGCGCCGTTCTTCTTTCGAGAGGTGGTCGTGCTGATCCCGTCTAAATATCTACTCCCATCGAAAGGGACGAGCATCGACGTAGCGACGACCGCTTCGTGCCCGCCCCCAATGCTATATACCAGCTCTACGACGAGGGCCATGGAGCTGTCCTTGCAGTAGTGCGGTATGATGACACCATCCGCGCGGTAGATACCCTCTGGCGATTTGCGCGATTTGGACAGTTCAACTTGGCTCCACCCGTCTTTCCAGTCCCCACGTCCCCGCCTGCCACGGCTTGATTGCGGCTCTACAAGGGTGTGCCCATTGTGAAGCCCTATGCGAAGGGACCGTTCGACGCGGTTCCCGTCTTTCCCTCTGGATTTCACCTTTTTCAGTGCATTCTCAATCCCTTGGTCCACAATCTTCGGGATTTTAACAACAATGTCCTTGACTTCCAGTTCCATGACTATCGCTAGCTCCGGGTTGGCGGGAGCTGATGCGTCGTTTTCGTTCATAAGATAGGGGCCGTCCCGGCCGTCAGGGCCTTCCACGGACTCTACCCCGCCAACCCGTTCCATGGACCCAATGATGTTGTGCATTTTGAACAAGTGCGATACCTTCTCCAGCCTATTGAACGTGCGCAGCGTGTACGTCAGTTGCCTCCCGCGAAACTGTTTCCAGCCCGACTTTTTCCGGATGACCTCTGGCGACATGGAGACCAAACCTCTAGGACTCCCTTGGTAAAGGGACAGCTCGTCGACTTCCTCGTCTAAGTTGTCTTCTTCGTCGACGTCCACCAAATCGCTCAAGTTGGAAAACAATTTTATGGTGGACCACCCGCCCGCGTACGCCGTTTTGTGGCCCGTCTTGGAGTTCTCGTGTATCGCCTGCAACTCAATGACGCCGTAGCAGTCTTTGTCGCTAATTGGGGAACAAAAGTACAGGTACTCATTGATTTCTACGGTGTCTGGTCTAGGCTCGTCAAAGAATATCATCGGCCCTTCGTACGTGTTTCCGAAAAATGAAAGTGCCTTTGCACCGTAGAAGGTCAGGTTGACGCGGACGCCGTATCGGTCATCGGGCGACGCAGTCTTCTGCACCGGGGCCGGCACTTTAAAATTCAACACTTCGTGTATATGAAGGGCGAAATAAGTGACCTCTTTCCCTTGCACTGCATCGTGTATCGGTATCTGGACCAAATGCGCATGGCTCATCCATTTTTTGAGTGCGTTTGCACCCCGTTTCCCTCCTGCAAGTGCGTGCTGTGTAGACATTCTCAACCCCCTTTATCGTTTCCGAACTTTAACAGCAGCCCAGTAACTATTTACGGAAGCTCACTCGATATATATATATATATAACACGTATATATATACCTTTGGTGTAACAATCTCTTTCTTTCGAACAAAAAAAACTAATTAGAGAAAAACAAAACCATGCGTACATTGTATCATTTCACATCGTTCATACGGGTCAATTTTTTGTATAAAAAAAAAGGAAAGCGATAAGTTACCAATGCTTTATTACTTCTTCTTCTTCTTCTTCTTCTTCTTCTTGGCTTAAAAAAATAAAAATTAAAAAAAAAGAAATCCTCCTTCCTTCCTTCTTACTACGATACTATTTCTATGTTAATTCCCTATTAATTAACCTACCTCCTCATCCCAAATCGCTTTTTAAAAAAACAATATTTTCAAATATAATATAGACATAGCACTAACTTCTCTATTCTTTTTATAACCGTCGATATTGATTTTTATTTAGATTACACAAAACTATACTTCTAGTAATTGAATTTTAATAGGACCTATAACGTGTGCATTTGAATTAGAAGATTTTTTCACTCGTCCTTCCTTAGCTATGAAAATGATGAATGAAATTGGTGTTCAGATTAGAATTTTTAATGGTTAACTATAGGAAAAGGAGATGAAATAATTTGAGTTTCTCAATTATGCAACAATAGGCATGGTGTATTATAACTACAGAATATTTATGCCATACTTATAATTTTATTATAAATAGGTGAAATTAATATAATATTGAAAGGATGTCATCATATTATTATTGAATAATACTTTATAAATACGATATCTATAATTTACAATACAATAAAAGTATAAATTGCCAAAATATTTCTTCTTCTTTCTTCTTCTTCTTTTTTTCTTCTCTCTCTTCTCTCTGTTGTTCTCTGTTCTCTCCTCTTCTTCTTCTCGTCTTCTCTTCTCGTCGTTCGAAGAACATAATTTTATTGTTCTTCGTTGAGTATATACAGATCGTACGCAGATGACCAGAATTGTAAACATTTGTCAATATATTTCTGCTTGGTTTAAGTGATCACGTTACAGTGGATTCAAATTCAACCATTGTAACAAATATGGCATCAATCCTATCGGATGCACAATGCTGCACCTGGAAAGAAAATTTAACGCGTTCCATTGCAAAATCAAGAAAAGTTCGAGGCGGCAACTACGTTCAGATTGCCACTGTTGATGCCGACAATAAACCGAGGAATAGAACTGTTGTGTTCAGGGGCTTTGTTTCAGACTCCAAGAATGGAAGCGAAGCACTGAAAATGATAACAGATGCTCGTAGCGAAAAAGCACAATACATCGTCGACCATAAGTCATTTTGCGAAATGGTTTGGTGGTTTTCAAAAACGTCGGAACAATATCGCATTTTTGGTAAATTGAAATTAGTGAAAGAAAACGACGAGGACGAACACTTATTGCAGGCTAGAAAACAGCAATGGGGTAACTTAAGTGATGCTGCAAGGGAACAGTTCTTTTGGAGTCAGCCAGGGAAAGAATACAGCAGCGAAGAAACAGCAAGTGTACCAAAAGGTGGCCGAGACGGAGAAACAAATAAAGTTCTCCCCGCCCCACCGAATTTCTTGTTGCTCTTGCTATACCCGAGAGAAGTCAAATATTTAAATTTGCGCAGCAACTATTCACAATTTGATAAATTGGTGGATGCAGCAAAGGCGGATAACATGGACAGTACAAACAGCCGAAAAGAAATCGACACCATAGGTATTGAAAGGCCCAGCGGAACAACTTGTGAAGAACAGAATAGTGTAAACGCAGAGAAGAATCTGATGTGGGTAAGTAGGCGTGTCAATCCGTAAGGGGGTACTTCGAATTGAATAATATATATTCTTATTTATAATTTTCTTTGTTAATATATATAGATACAGCATCATCGTCGTAAGCAGACCGCGCATCAAAGAAGAAGAAAGAGAAAATGTGTATTATAAGAAGAAGAAGAAGAAGAAGAAGAAGAGGAGGAAAAGAGATGTAGGAGGAGAGAAGAAGCAGAACAAATAATAATAATAATATAGGAAGAGGAGGAGTTGGTTGTTTGTTTTTTTTTATAATAATAAAATTAATTAATAATAATAATAATATAATTGTGATTGTTGGTTGAGATTGATGGATTATATATTTTCACACACATCATATAATAAAAAGAAAACAACGAAAGAAAATGTGTGCTGGATGTTATCTTTTTATTTTTACAAGAGTATCGACAAGTCGACACAAAAGTGAATGATAGTAAGGTAGATGGATAGATTAAGTGCAATTCTTTTTTCATTTTCTTGGTCTATTACTATTGTTCGAAGAGTGTCGTTTCCCTGATGCAGTTCTCGAAAAGCATCAGCGAAGAGAAGGCAAGTGGCGCCAGGCGGGCGGGGAAGGCAAAGGGGGGCGATACACTCTGCGTATGGGAGGGTGACTTCCCTATATACGCAGCTGCATGGTCTGCTCGTGGTGGCTACGATAGGTTTGCCGTAGGATCATGTTACAACCAAGAAGAAAATTTTGTGCGTATTTTACGGCGTGGGGCGCAAGGCGGTGCCCAACGCTCGAAGACAGGCAGGGGAAAGAAAAACCGGGGAAGACGTGCGAACAGTTCGGGAAGCGATGGATTCGAAGAGTGCTGCGACCCGATTTTTCACTCATACCCCCCGTCTGCTCTAGCGTGGAGACCGGACGACGTGGGGAAAGACCTATTTGTTTCAAGTGGACAGCTTGGTATAACCATTTATTCCCTCTGTGAGAATACGGGCAACTCGGAGTCCCCGATGGTGTGCAATATAGAATACAAACGGGAAAGCGAGGCACCGGTCACGAATTTGGATTGGAACAGAGCAAACCCGTCCCAGTTGATTGCATGCCGTGGAGATGCGAAGTGCGTGATGTATGATTTGAATGCAGGGGCTGAAAAAGCAGTTTTGTCGCCGAGAAAGGGCTGGCAAGTTCCTGGCTTTGAGAACAACTTCGTTAAGATTTTTGACGTAAAATTTTGCAACAACAAGCGTGGGCTGTTTGCCACAGCGCACGAAGACGGGTCCATCAATTTGTACGACGAGAGAAGCGGGAAGGAGTCCCTGACGCAGCTGTTGGCGCCAGTCCCGAGCGGGGCTACGGAGGAATATTTTATTTACGAAAAGAACGAACCCGTGATTAAGCTGGCGTTCGGCCCTGACTTCTTGTTGGCAGCCTTAAAGAACAACTCCAGTGCGCCAATAATAATGGACATTCGCAAACCGAATTTCCCCATCACTTTAGAGTGCCACGAGAACGAGCGGTATACTGGGACTATTGCGGCAATGAAGTGGTGCCCGGGGTCTAGTGGGTATGGTGGAAAGGTTCTTGCAACGGCTGGAGGAAAAGGAAACGTTCTTTTTTGGAATGGAGACATTTATGATCCCCCCAAGAACAATAACTGCAACGAGTTCGATGGCACACAGCGGACTAGATGCAACCGGCCGTGTGTTTCTGACAAGTGCGAATCGCACCAAGTTTACGACAATTTTTTCAACCGCAGGCCCATAATTACGCCCGTGCAGCCTTGGGAGCACCAAATGCAGCGTACGGTAACAAATATTTTGTTCGATCCAAGCGGAAATGACAGAATAGCAGGGACAGTAGACGGCGACGTTTTGCTGTTCAACCCGCGCGATAGAGAGTAGCTAACTCCCAGTAAAGTTAAATTTTAAAAATTTTAAAAACAAAAAATTGGCTGTTATTTAAAGTGTAAAATTTATTAAAAAATACGAAAAATTATTTTTAAAAAGTAATTAAACTTCATGTACTGCGAACTTATCTCCACTGTTGTGGTTTTTAGTGTGTAATCAATATTTAACCTGTCACTTGAGTCTTGACTAATCATTCTCATGTGTGTACTCCATGCATGATCCGAATCATTGTGTGGAATTGCGTCGATGTCAAAAGACCCATAGTTAACTTCATTATTTTAATTACACATAACCCGTACACAATAAGGGAAGTTTTTTCAACATATTTCACATTCATCGCACTGTCTATTTACCAAGCCAAAGTTTTCTTTTTCAACGATATCTTAACGTCGCTGAGAGATTTTTTGACCAGCCGAAACGTGATGGTGGGGCCATCACCGGCAATACTATCAAAAAAATAATCCACTATCCGACGGTTTTCGGTTTCGATTAAATCGTTGGATATCAACCACGCAATAAAATCTGGACGGTGCATGATAACATTCTTCTGCTCGTGTGGCTTTGGCCCCACTGATAACTTGTGGGGACGCCGTTCGTTGTTTTTCTGTTTAAACAGGCTCTCTTTGACGCGTACCCGCAGCGCTTTGAAACGCTTCTTTTCTTCCGTTGTAAGCCTCACCCCTTTCGTCCCAGTGGCTGCTTGCGGAATTGAAAATCGTTTCGACGAGCTTTTAAGCAAGCTTCGGCTGGTTTGGCCGGTTTTGGGCTCTTCGTTCTGCTTTCGATGGCGCCCCTGGACCTTCACAGGCGAGCGAGTCAAAGACGCCTTTTTGTTAATTTTCTTGTTTCGAGGACTGGTCGGACCATTGCTTTTCTGCTTGTTGAGGGGCCGTACGGGACTAATGCGATTGGGCTTCACAAATTTTACTTTGTTTGTTTTCCTGCTTGAATTTGTACCATTCCCCGTGCGTTTCAATGCAGTCTTCAACTTCCCATGTTTTTTTTTGCCTTTGGCTTTGCCTTTGCCGGGGCCAGCGGCCTTTGTTATGCAAGACATGGGGAAGACCCCGGTTGTGCTTGCCACCTTTCCCATGCCCCACGCCCCGTCTTTGCCTATCCATGGCTGGATGACCCTGACTCTTTCCCCTACGGAAAGTTCTAGCCCTGGCGGGTGGTCCAAGCCAAACATTGGCACCAAAATTTGGGCCATTGCCCCTGGGCGTGAGCATTTGAATTCTCTGATGACGTCAACTTTTGGAATCTTATGAAACACCTCCGCCTGGGTGTGAGCGACATTCCCTAGTTCCGACTGCCTAAAAAGGCTTGTTTCTTCGGCAGCTTGGTTCTGGCCAAACAGTATCTCGTACTGGCTCCGGCCGTTGCCATTCACTTTGTTGGGCGCCTCCCAGTACTCACTGATGGAACTGTCTCCTGGCAAGTACGTGGCAGGGACAAACGTCAATTCTTTGTCCATATCTTTCCGATTTTGAAGCCTTCGCTTCGCTTCCCGTAGCTCTCGCGATTTTTTGTAATCATTAGGCAGTATCCGACTGAGCCGGCTCGAGTTTATGTTCGGTTGAAACGGGTGGTCCTTTTTGAACTCTTTGTCCCGCTGGGCCCTGTACTTTTGAATTTGCTTTTTTGTATGTTCATGGTTGCTGTGCATTGCATGCACGTGTGCATGCGCGTCTATGCAATGGTTAGGGAAAAATCCGCGCTGGACCCCAAGCTCCGCAAAATTCCATTCCTTGTTTCTTCCACACTCGCGTTTTAAAATATTTACAAACTGCCCCTCCGCAACAACCAACGGGTGCGGTCTGAACCCGGAGGCCTCGTCGGCAAATTGGTCGCCAAAATCTTCCATGTCTTCTTCTGTGAAAGGTTCGATAATCTCAGCGGTCAAATTGACCGTTTTATTCTTCTGTAGTTTCAGCTTCGGTTTAAACGTGCACTCCTTCATTTCCAGCTCAATTTCTCTTCGATCTTTCTCTTTTTGCAATTCCCGCAGGCGCTCTTTCCTTTCATGGTAGTGGGCGGCCTTTGCGTGTAATTCCTTGTAGATGGCTTTGTTGTCTAAAATGTTAGTCGGGAACACCCCTTTATGGTCGTGAAATTTGCCCGAGCACCAGCTCTGCGACGCCAGCCCAAGACCTTTCTTAATCACTAGGACCTTGTCGCCAGATTTCAGATCCAACATCATTGGCAACGGGTACCCGAAATCTTTCGCCAAACTCTCTAGTATGCCTTCGTTCCTTGAGTCAAAATCTCGCTTCACCACTTGCGGAACAGCTTTGTTTTTTATTCTACTGTACATGTTGTCTATTTTTAGCTGTTCTTTTCTCCGTTGTTCCTCCTTGAACTCCTTTAAGTGTTTTTCCAGTTTCTCTTTTTGCGCCGTTTCCAGCAACTCCCTTGCCTGCGTCGTCCTTCGTTTGTGCAGCGTGTCTTTTTGAGCTTTGTATTCCACCTCCGTCTTGTGACCAAGCTTTCGTCTGTTAAAATACATGTAGCTAAACTCGTCAAAGTCCACGAACTTGTTGTTGTCGTAATCCACAGCTTCAAAAAGGGTTATGAGTGAGTCTTCCGCCAGGCTATCGTCCACTTTACCCATTGCTTTGACAAACGCGGTAACGGAAAGCATCCCTGCGCTGTCGACATACTTATCAAAAATTGTCCTGAGGGAGTTGTCCGCCATATTCCCGGACTACTAGAATATTAGCGTAGTCTATCACAAAGGCTCTACGTATTCTCCGTTTGGAAGATTAAAAAACAGCTGAAGTTTAGAACCAACCAGACTCGGCCTGACTGAAATTTTCCTGCAAGAGAACAACAACCGTCCTTGCAACCTGAGCGCTGTAAAATCACAGTGAGCGAAGCTAATATTAGTGACAGCAAGTTGCGAAACTATCGTACCACCCGTGAAGAATGGTTGGTATTATAGCTGGGGGGAAGTTATTTTATTATTATTTTGACAACATCAACAGCAACAAAAAACAATGTAAGAAACTGAAGAAGCAGCAGTTTAATTTTTTTTGCTTCTTTCGTTCTTCTTTCTTCTTTTTTTTCGTCATTTTTGCCAGAGAAGACGACGACGGTGATGTAACTGACGATACTCTGTGCTGTATGGTGTAAATTGAATATAACAAGTACATATCACATAAGTATTCAATGTATTCGGTTCATATATAGACACAGCATTCTGTTTTGTTGTTCCTATATAGAATGAAAAAAGGGCAGGTACCGGTAGCAGGTAGTCGGAGGAGGAAGAAGAAAAGTAGGGAGAAGAAGATCAATTATTTTATACGAGTATATGTTCGAGATAGTTGGAAATAATAATTTTCCAATCACTTTACTTTACTTTATAAAATTACTCATTATATATTTAATGTAAACACATTCAAAATCACACCTCCGTTTGCTCGGCAAAGGACCAAACGGAAACACAACCCATGTCTACAATTTTCATTCGCTATTTTCCAATCTAATTACCAATTAACCAAGTTTCAACAAGGTTTCCGAAAGAAATTTGGTTGGTGGAACCTCCAAGTTTAATGGTGCAGGACCCTTGCGGATACGGCCGGACGTATCGTAATGCGATCCGTGGCACGGGCAGAACCACCCTTTGTAATTGCCTTGGTTTGGCAATGGTACGCAACCCAGGTGGGTGCAGACTCCTAAAACAACAAGCCATTCTGGTCTGGATGGATCGGCAAGACGGACTTCATCGGTTTCCGGGTCTTTCAATTCTGACATGTCAACATTGACCGCTGCGGAAATTTCTTCCTCTGTTCGACTACGGATGAACACAGGTTTTCCACGCCATTTGACAGTGACACAGGTGGCTGGATCAATTTTGGAAATGTCAATTTCCATGGCGGCAAGAGCAAGAACATCTGCGGATGCACTCCAAGAGGCCACAAACTTCATGGCAGCCAAACGCGCGCCAGTGGCGTATAAGAAACGGGCTCCCCCAAGGGTTAAGTATGTAAATGCACGACGCGATTCGCCTTTTTCGATTTGTACGTCGTCGTATATTGTGTCGTAAGTACCTCCGTGGTCTTTTGCCGTTGAATTAAACCGGGCTGAATAGGGATTAAAATGTCGGGTTAGTAACGCATTCTTGCTTGCAAAAGCTTCGGGGAACGAAGGGGTGAAAAGGAGATGTGCATGCAAATACTTACTAGCAGAAGCAGCTGGGCGTGCGACGGCTTGCGCTCGGGCAACTCCAGCGCTGGAGCGGAACATAGCAGATCTCAACATGGTTGATAGTTTCCTTTCTGAACAAAACAAAAATGAAAAAGCAGTAATTCTGTATCAGATTATCGCTGTGTTGATCTACACGTGCCACACATTGCGATCGTCCCCCTTTTTCATTCAACAATCTAGCCAACTCGATGTAATGCTCAGCTGTCCCTTCCGCTTTCTAATTTAATTCGTCTCTCTCTTTATCCACAAACAAAAAAATATATAATAAAAATAATTATTTTCTTCCTCCTCCTCCAACAAAATCACTTTCTTATTTTATAATTGTATTATTTCCATTGTATTTGCCTACTACTTTTCTTCTTCTTCTTCTTCTCTCTCTTTCCTTCTTCTTTTCTTCTATTGTACTTACGTTTAAATCTAAAGTATGGTAACTGAAGACTCGATAACAATGGATTTCCTTCTTTCTTCTCATTTCAGTCACGGCAATAAATTAGATAGGATAACATTTCTGAAAAGACTATTATTTAAATTATTATAAGTATATTTACAGGAAGAATAAATAAATATACATATACACAGCATTGGTCCATTCTAAACCACACATCAAATTAAATCTATCATTTATATCCTATGCTATATACTCACTATATTAATTATACATAGTAATATAATAGCTAACAAGGGAAAACGAGAATATTTAAAATCAACTTTTTTTACTTTGGGTGAAAGTATAGAAATACACCCATTCCAATAATTCCCCTACATATTAATCTACGTATATTTATACTTATACATGAAAGTATATGATAGGAAATTTAATTCTATACGTTTCGTCCAGGGAAACCAAAGGGTTTACAAGGACAGAGCAGAGGATGGGAAGCAATAGAAAGATTCGAGTCCATGAAGGTGTTTTTCTGTGCTGTGCAACTATAAAAAAAACATATCTTGGAATGAAACCATTACAATAGGAATTAATATACTTATTATATGGTATTCATCCCTATACAAAAAACACTTTTTTTAAAAAATAATTTCTTTTTTTTTCTTTCTCTTCTTCATCCTCCTCCTCTCGTCCCTCGTCCCTCGTCCCTCCCGTCCTCCTCAACAAGAAAATATGATAATAATAATTCTTCTATTTTTTTATAACAGAAGGTTTTCACCACGGCCTCCACTTCCAATCAATCAAGCATAGCGGAAATGTGGGAAAGGAATTCACTTTGAAATTGGCAAAGCTAGCATTCTCAATATTAACCAACTGAAGAATCAATTTGATTATTTTTTATAACACAAATCCATATCATTTTACAATAATGGCTGCAAGAGGTCTTGGTGCAACGTTGGCGAAAGAAATGAGCAGGCCTGCGGCGACTCCTTTCATCTACGGTTTATTGTAAGTTATAGCCTGTGCGACAGCCGTCAGCCGTCCGGTGACGAACGGCTCCCTTTTTCTTGCCCTATCCATCTATCGTCTCTTTGTTTCGCTCATCCACCAATCGAACAAACGACTAACGAAACGTTGCCTATCTTATTAAACAAAACAGTGCCGGAGCTTTGCTTCTTCCAAAATTTCCTGACGAAAGCGCGTACGAAAAGAGTTATTGGGTCAAACAATACATTCCAGAACTTTTGCCAAAGGACGAGAGCCACGCAGACGAAGTTGCCGGCGTTGACCCAGCGATCGCGGAAGCATTGGCCAGAATCAAAGCCATCGAAGCCAACCTAGGTATCCAAAAGTAAACTGTTTGTACATTACCTGAAGGACTCCAAAAGGAGGTCGACGGAGCGGATGAATTAGTAGTAGCGTATCATAGCGTAGTATTCTCGTAATGTTGGCCTCAAGAATACCCTATCGCAATAAAATATGATATATTTTATACGAAATAACGTCGGGATGATATACCCTAATATGAACCCCATCACTGTAGTAGCTGGTGTTCTTCTTCTCCTTGGTAAACTAAAAACGAATGAGTAAATCTGTTGTTGTCCGGTTTTAACACCGCGTAAAACGTCAAACTCCGTTCGCTGTCCTTTTTACCTCATCTCTGGCAAAAATTTACGAATGACGGACACGGTGACATCGGCGGGGGCGTTGGTAAAGACTGTTGCAGGATACACTGCGGATTCCCAAGAAGGGTGCAACAGGATTTTGCACCCCCCGGCATTGTTCGTTTTGTAGTTGCACATCAATTCAAACCCATCGACTTCGCCGTACACTTTGTTCCCATCCCCGTTCGCTGGTAGACCACTGCAGGGGTCAATCCAGTCTGCCCAGTATTTTACGTTGCCCTCGCCACCCTCTGGGCCCATACCTGTGAGGAATTCTCTAACACTCGATGCCCACTTCACGAACCGCTCCAGCAACAAGTCTTTTTCAAGTGCTGTCTCGTCGTTCCAATTTAAAAGTTTCATTTTAGACTTTTGCGCCGTCAAAATACATACAACCTGGTCTTTTTTAACATCTACGCTGGGGAATATCATATCCAATTCATATTCCAACGCCTTTGGTGGCAAATGGATCGAAACCTCAAAATCACCCCCACACCCCGGCAACAATTCTGGCGCAAGGACGGTGCGGATTTTCTTTGCCGCTCCCTTGTTCGAATCTGCAGTTTTTGCTGACATGTTGTTTTTGAACAAATAGGTCTCTCTCACACTTGGAACCCAAGTATCTCTGAGAATAATGTATAAATCAGGGCGGTGTGAAGAGAAGACGGATACATCATTCGTTCATAGCGTATTTATCGTCTGTAAACATTCACAATTGTTTCATGTATGATATAATGCATGTTCATTCTTCTTCTCTATACAAAACATAATATATAATAATAATAAAATAATAATA
>LT642248.1:0-28385 GCA_900128585.1 Stramenopiles sp. TOSAG23-3 | reverse complement strand
ACCATGCCAAACTTCAATGGAGACTGGTTTGACGGAAACATAACCAAATTGGTCAAAGATGGTACCGCCCCGAGGTACGTCGTCACTTTCGACGACAATGACGTGGAGACGATAGAGGAAGACAAAATATCACTGTTTGGCAGTGAAGACGAAGATGATGGCGAATAACTCAGCCCCGAGTGTATGTGTTCACAAATTTGTTGAACATAAAAAAAATCATCAACGTAAATATAATCTCTGACCGTAATAAAGATGTAATGCTATTTCATGTAATTTTTACCATCGTAGTTAAAAAATAAAAAGACGATAGTCGTTGTTTTTCTTTAAGTAAAATGCCATGATAGGTGACTGTTCAATAAAGTGTTCAGTATCCTTGGCGCGAAAAAAAATCCGACTCGAATTTCAAAGTACGGAAGCGTTTTGCCACAAATCGATAAAAGAAAGCAAAGAGGACGCGTAACTGCATAAGTTTAGATCACGCAATTTTCCCGCTCACGATGTTCAGCCCTCGACGAACGCTTATAAATTGTTTGCCCTCGAATGACTTGGAAATGCGGTTCCTAGGGACAATTTTTAGAGAAATGGACGATTTGGACCAAACGCCACCCACATGAACACTTATTCCTTTGTGTTATGTGAACAAATGAATGGTACGCGCTCAATTTCTTATATCTCAAACGACGTTTGACCGTTGAAGTTTAAAAAAATTGTTCTTTTTTCATAATGGTCTCTCCGTCTCAAATAGTTAACGCAAAGTCCTTTGCAACTTTTCAATTCCGCGCCAAAGATACTTGACTCCGCAATGTTTCGTATCATTCCGTTACCTGTGCTGTGTTTATATAGAAGATCTCTGTTCTGAATTATTAGTACAATACAATTTTGTGTTACTTAAGAAGCTAAAACCGTACCTATCTAGAAGCCCGGTCGTCAGTCACGTGCCTCGGGGTTTTAGTCGTTCTACAAACACCAAGGTACCGAATAATTTTCTATACACGCAGCTCGCGAGTTCCTTCCAGGGGTTATAGCCCTCCCCCCCACCGTTTTTCAGAGTGGAGCACTTTATTATTTGGCAAAACTGGCAGAGTAGAGAGCATATTGACATCAAAAAACACAATTTCATCGGGTTTGTTGGCGTTGTACAAAAACTCAACACTAGAGCAATCCGACTGGCAAAGCGTTTCAATTTTCAGAATCGATCTTTGGATATCGGGATCGATTTCAACAGCTTCGACAATCGTTCGGGTCAGCGAGCAAGAATCCGACATGCATGCGCCTCCAAACCCTCCATTGGGACGAGTGACCTTGATCGCACACTGTATTTTTCCTCTCAAGGTCCATACCCGGTAGCACGCGGACCCCAGAGACTCGTAGTACTCTTGTAGCAGTGCAGTCCCATCCCTACCGAAGCATTTCTCAGAATCTTTATGTCTCGAAAAATATTGTTCCAGTTCTTCTTGTGTGCTGAACCTCGTTATACCTTTACCATAGCCCGCGGAGTTAGGTTTCAAAAGCAACGGGTAGTTCAGCCGTGCCGCGCCCTCAATTGCGGCTTTGGCGCTCCGCACCAAAACGCTCTTTGGAGATTTCAGTCTACACGCAGATAAAATTCCATGGTGCAACAGCTTGTTCGATCCAATCGCGTAGCAAAACGCAGGGTTGAACACAGGCAGGCCAAGCAGCTCCGCGTATTGAAGGACAGCCAGCCCCAGCTTTTGTATTTTTGGGGGCGAAGACTCTGGGATGCGGTTGCAAACCCCATAGGGCCAATTTTTTACTTGACCGTCAATATCCATGCAAAGTCTCTCCACCGACAGTATTTGCAACTCGCAGTCTCTAGGCAACGGGCATTTCTTGAGTTCTTCGTATAGTCGCCGAACCCAAACCGCATCCCTGTCCTTCTCTTCCCCAATCAAAATCGCCATCCCTTTTCGGCCGAGCTTCCGCTTTTTGTTTGACATAGGAAAAAAGTTAAAGCTAAGCAGACATGGAGTGTGAGCGATGATGGGAAAAGCGTAAAAGAATCGAAGTATATAACCATTTCATCGATTAGCGTTTACCTACTTACAACAGCAAATCTTGACCTGTAGAAAATCGAACACTTAAAGTTTTTATTCGTGTTTGTTGGTGGGTAGAAGATGGTGCAGGCTAAAATCTTTTTCTTTTTCTTCTTCTTTCTTCTTCTTTTATTTTGGGTTTAACCTGGAAAGACCACAGTTAAAAACTACAATAATAAGAAAAATCTTTTTTTGACAGTGACCCTTCAAACTGGGTCCTATTTCTGTAATTTACGTATTTGTCTATCGAATGGGAGGAGCCGCTCGTGGGTGCTGCTAAGACTCAACATATACACAGCACCATTCTGTATGCTGTGTCTATTTGCCTGATCACACCCACTCAGGCCATTATTATTAATAGGTTTATGTACTTAATACAATACATTATTCTGGCCTGAGTGTAGAGTTATCATCCTTATAGACACAGCATAAATAATGATACTGTGTTTATATTAAGACTTAGAATCTCTACCGAGCGGCTCCTCCCATTCTATCGACTAATACGTAAATTATAGAAATAGGCCCCATCCCCATTTATTAAATACGAGCTCGTACTCGTCTACGTTGACCTTCGTACCGTACCGTAGGTATTATACAAGTAGTACATTACGTAGTCTACGAGGTGGATCTGATATAATAATGGGACTGCCCCCCACCTTCCTTCTTCTTTGTAATAAATTTGAAATTGAATTAAAAAAAAAGGAAGGACGTTTTTTTTTTTTATTTGAAGAAGAAGACGAGAATTTAGAATAGAAATAGCACACCTAAAAATAATGAGCAGAAATAATAATAGAAAAAAAAAAGCAAAAAATATATAATAATATAATTTTAATATAAAAATACAGCAAAAGAAGAGACAACTATTTTTTGTTAGAAGAGGAAAGTAATAAATTATACTGTACTATTACCGGTACCACGAAGGATTTTAAAATAAAAATATTTTTTTTTGCATGATTTAATAGAGGCTTAACGAAAAATATGTTCGAATATAATTTCAACGAATGAAGATGGTGCAAAGAAACATGCCATTCCGTTTCTGTGTGCGTGTTTTTTTGTTTTAGTGCGCGTTTTCAACTGCCTACAAAGGGATTTGCCTTTCGTACATTATTTGCTATGGATCTTGAAACACAAGTTTACGATGACGGGGCGGAGACTCCGGTCGAAGAAATTATTTCGGAAGAAATCGAAGAAGACGTTCCAGAGGCGGACGACTTCGCTGCTCTTTCCACGCAGAAATACGTTGAAGCAGAGCCTGAGGGCGCCGAAAAAACGAGCGCAGCCAGCTCCTTAGTGTCCCCACCGGCCGAAAGCGCCCCACCGGCTCCAGCTGTGCGGTTGGCTACGGCCGTCCCGAAGCCTTCCGTGTCGTTCAGTGACGATGAAATGTCAGACGACGTGTACGACGACGAGTTTGAGGAAGAAGGGGAAGAGACATTGGCCGATAACGACTCCGACCCGGAGGGAATCTTTTTGACAAACAGGGAGGAGGACGAGGACGAGGACGAGGACGAGGACGAAGATATGATGGCTGCGACTCAAGTGATCGAGGACCCCGAAGACCCTGGCAGTGAAGTCGGTGGCCAAAACCCAACGGGCCCACACCCTCCTGAAACTTCGAAACCTTTGGTGGTATCTGTGGAAAGTGACAACGGAGAGGGCTACGAAGGGACTCAAGTTGTCGACGCCGGTGTTGAAAAGGTTCCAGTGACTTCCTCGGTGGCACCTGTGCCGGACACTCCGATGAACGGGCCGCGACCCGTTCCCGCGGCAAAAGTGAACCCTGTAGACGATCGCAACGAAATTTCTGCGTTGCGGGACAGGATCCAGTGCCTGGAAGAGAATAACCGCACCCTCGAGCAACGGCACGAACGGTCTGTCGCAGCGTTAAGCGGGGCCGTAGCCGCGGTCACAGATTCGCAAGAGGAAATTTATAAGTTGAAGCAGCAGCTTGCCGTTTCGAAGGCACGGGCGGCGAAATGTGAAGAGCTGCAGCACAAGATGGCCGCGCTCAACGAAAAGCTGAGTGGCAGCATGCAAGAGATACGCGAAATGAAAGAGGCAGAAATGTCCCAAAAGAATGAACTGGAGCGGCTGAAAAAGGCCTCCACAACCTCCGCAGCGGAGTTATCGTCTTTCACGGAAAAATATCACAGTTTAGTGAATGAGCACGAAAACTTGCAGGCTGCAGTGGCGTCCAGGAACGAGAACGCCGAGGCAGCTGCCTTGGACCAGGAGACCAAGTTGCACAGCTTGGAAGCAAGCAGCGCTGAATTCAAAGAGAAGCTGGAAAGCCTTCAGCAGGCAAAGGACAGCCTGGAAAAATCAAAAAGCAAAGAGATCGAAGAATTGACAGAGCGGCTCGACGCGACAACCCGCGATTTAAAGGTTCAAGCAGAGGCTCTGCATAAAGAGCGCACCGAAAAAGAGATAGTTGGCCAGGAGTACATCGAAAAACAGAAAGCCTACGAGAGTGAGTATTACTTGAAGATGGACAAAATGGAAAATGCACTGCATGATCATAAAGAGACCGCCGTGGCTTGCAGAAGGGAGCTTAGCACGTGTCAAACAAAATTGAGCACATGTAAAGGGGAGCTGGACAGCGCCACGAAAACAATCGCAGACTTGGAGGCGAAGATAGTCGAAATTGCTTCCAGAACGAACGTAAAGGGAAAATCATCAAAAACGCCCACGAAAAAGAAAAGCGCGAACAAGCAATCGCCGAGACAATCCCGCAATGAAGGTGCACAAGCAAGCGGTTCCCCCAGCCCGTCTCGACGTTCGAGTCGTATCCAGGCACTTGATTCTGATGCTGGGACCGAAGAAGAAGCTTCAAGAAAACGCAAGTCGCGCCAGACGTCTGGAGATGACGCAGAGAATCAGGACAAAAACCACGAGGCTGAAGTGGAGCGAAGAAAGAGGCCAGCGAAAAAAGCTCGATCATCAAAAGGGACTAGCAGTAGGGAGTCTCGCAACATCAAATACACCACCATATGCTTCACCGGATTAAAGACGCCGTCAAAGAAGGTTTCAAGCAGTCTCGAAAAGCTGAACATAAAAATTGCTCCGCAGTATTCGCCAGATGTCACACACATCGTTATGCAAGACGAGCACACTGGGGGACGCACGATCAAGCTGGGTCAAGCCCTGGCAGTTTATGGGGAGAATAGACCATGCTTCGTCACCGAATCATGGGTCCAGGAGTCCATCCGAGCCGGCCAACTCATGGACGAGAACAGCTTTCTCCCCTCCTGGCCTTCCAATGAAGAGAAAAAGCACGGCGTGAAGTGGAAAGCGACTATACAAAAGTTTAATCGTCGGACAGGCCCGCTGTTTGCCGGCTACAATTTTTTTGTCAGCCCCAATGTAAAAAATCCGCCCAAGAAGTCAATTCACAGTTTAATAGAACTTGGGGGAGGAAACGCCTTGGGTCGGCTTCCTCGAAAAGCAGCTGACGGCGGACGATCTTTAATTATTATTGCCAATGATGAAAGGGATGGAAAAAGTTACGTTCGCAACAAACCGGACGGCATTTTCAAGGTTAGCATCTTGTTTGATACTGTGTTCTCCCAGTTACCTTTTACCATCACAAATAAACGGTCCCAAAGGTTGGTATGAAAACAAAAGATAAAATTACAGAATCAAGTTAGGATTAGGGTATGAGGAAGCTAAATTTAATTACTTAGTCTAAATAACAGCCAATTTTCTTGTTTTTATGCTGTATAAGAATTAGTAAAATGGTTTTATAAGAAATTCTTACGAGTACTTGTATTAAAAACAAAAATTGGCTGTTAATAACAGCCAATTTTCTTGTTTTTATTTTAAGTAATTAAAATTTAGCTGTCTCATGTACCGCGAAAATGAACTCTGATAAATGTAATTGTCTTTATTTGTTGTAATCTTCCTTCTACCATTGAGCAGGTTTCCAAAATTGTTTTAAAATGCGACATTTAGTCCTGGCAGCGGCAATATGCATACTTATATATCTTATCTTCGTGTACACACGCGCGTACGAAAAGTAAGTATTAAAGTTAAAACCGTGCGATACTTGTGTACGCGAACGCGGTCGCTCAGAAACTGCTTCGGCACATTGGGCAAGTGCTTTTTGATGCGTTGCTAAACCATTTGTATATACACACGGAGTGAAATTTTGTGTGACAAACTTTGCAGGATACTTTCGGCAGAGAACGGTCTGTTACCTGCACAACCGCATAGCATATTGGACAGGGTTCAACACCATCCATGGCCTCATCAACGTTCCGTTTCCATAACATGATACCCTCATTCAAAGACCCATCTCTTGACGAGAGCAAAGAAACGATTTGTATGGCCCAGCGCCTCCATTTCTCGTGTCGAATTCCAGTTAATTTTCTGCAATTTACTTCTACAGCTCGTAATGGGTATGTCGCGGGAAGTGAGAGAACCATTTCAAGCTTGCACTCTTCTTTTTCATACGTGGCAAGAACTTCACGGGACACCGTACTTCCTTCAACCTTTAGCCCTTCTTCATCACAAGCTTTCTCTGTCCCAAATGCTGACATTTCGCTCTTAATTATGGCGGGAGTAATATGAGAACCCATAAAATCGGCAAACTTTGAATTTTCAGATCTGTCCAAGTCCAGCCACCACGACCTTGTCATTGCTGGCAGGTTGAGCACAGTACTAAAGACAGTGTACAGCCACGCCAAATTATGTTTGGATTTTCCACAAATGTTTGAAACGGACGATTCAAACAAGTCGGACCAGGAACTGACATTGTGATCTTGGCCATTATTTAGAAACGCAACGGTCCCTCCTGTGACACTGTAAATTTGTTTCTGACCTACTGAATTGCGATTCGTTGGGAAGAGAGACAGGGCAACAGACGACTTTTCAAGAATATACTTCAAGAAAATTTCGTTTCTGTTATCTAACTCTAACAGGGTCTTGCCAGAAGAACCGGCTCTGTCGTGCTTTATGCGGGCCATCCATAACTGCCAAAGCAACAGAAGGGCAATGCTCTTTGATGCTCTGGGATTTTCTTTGTGTCTGCAAAACTCAGCATAAAGCAAATCCCCAAATGTTAAGCTGGACAAAAGATTACCGAGTATTGTCAACATTTTATACGCAAAAACCTGTGCGACTGGAAATTGAGATTCGACCATGACCCACAACAGTTTCTGTGCCGCAAGGTCAACGGTGTCGTAGACGCCCCATTTCATTGATTCCGAGGATGGGTCTACATACATTTGGTCCTGGATGAAGCTGCCAATGTCCATCGACAAGACCCTAGTCAGAGTTGTAATAGTTCTGCTGATATGTCGGTTGGAAAACGCCTCGATCCTCGTCTGTTTGCTTCTATGTACACATAAACAAATATAGTGCTGATATACTTGTTTTTGTTGGGGAGCCGTCAGACTGCACCTTTTTGCTATCAACTGCAAAAACTTCGATGCGTTCGTGCAGAATTGAAAGTCACGCTTTTGATTTATAGCATAGCTCAATGCGGACAGCGTCGTGTCCTGGAAGAATTCTTCGAGGTCAATCACCGCCTGGCTACGGGCTTGAACTAAAGGAGCAACGTAGGCATAAAACAGGCACATGAAATTGTACTTACTAAGCAGCGCCACACTTTCAAGTCCTTCATTACCCAACATGTCAGCTCTTATGGACGAACATATTTGTGAAATAGCAGGCATTACTTTAGAAGAGACAGTTCCAATTAGCTCAAGCTGATCTGCCAAATCTTCGCTGGCAAACAAACCAGATATGATACTTATATGAACAAGAAAATGCACAATTTTGGAATCGGCAGAATCGGCATGATCCGGTGGTGGCACGTCCGCCAACAGCTCTTCTATCCACTCGGTAAGATACGCCCCAAACTCATCTCGATCTTCATCCGAAAGCAGGGGTAGCAGCGAGTGGGACAACGAGGGAATGAGCGATAGGACTGTGCCGTTGCACGCACGGGGCCAATCTTGGACATGGCTCATGGTAAAACACTTTCTGATTTCATCCAGTGCAACGGTAAGAAAGCCGAGAACGTGCCCTGGCTTATCCCATTGACAAACATCAACGATGTTGCGATCTCTTCCGGCATTGCTACTACGCTTTTTCTTCAACCTCCGAGCGCGTTTTTTTCGAGACTTGGCACGCTGCTTTTTGGAAGATTCACTTTTGCCACCACTGTTTTTTTCCTTTTCAGACCCAAACGTGGGTAGTATATACGATGTTATGGGGCGCAATCGTGATAACTCGGTTTGCTTCTCCCGGCCAGTGCTCAAGCGAACAGTGTAAAAGGGAAGCCCACCTGCTTCTCCAGTGTGAACGCCAACGATGACAGCAATCTCACCTTTTTTCCCATCGTGACTCATGTATCTCACTGTATCCCCGCGGCTATACTTTTTCGTTTGAGTTTCTACAGGCACTTCGTCAACTTCTTCTTCCTCCTCGTCACTTTCTGGACCTGCCTTTTTTGAGCCCTCGTCGCCTTTATTTTTATCCTGCCACACTCGAAACGCGCGCACATTATCGCTGATTTGAACGAACATGTGGTCCAGTGCATCTAAAGCGAAGCTTGAAACCTCCCCCGCATTGCTGAAGCCGAAACGAAACATTGAGTGCAAAAACTGAGTTCCAACATTTGACGGTAGGGCTGTGTTTGTATCCGTAGCTTGAAGGGACAAAGTAGTTACCAAGGGCATAATGATATTGTTAAAGCACTCTGCAACACCCGAGCGGTACACAGCGCCCGATTGGTGCGCCAAAGAAACCACGTTGGCTGCTAGGTGCCCCAAAACCACGAACAAATCGTCCCTTGAGGTCCCAAAGAGTTCAAAAAATAAGTCCACACCAAAATGGTTAAATACTTCTGCTGCGCAGGCGCATATGGTATTACTGCAATAACCACCGTTAGCATCCCACGATTTTGCATCTAGAACACCAAGAGCCTTCAAAAACTGAGCAGTTTCCCCCTGTTGTCTATTCCACAAGTCGATACACGCATTCGCAACGTCCATCCACAAGAAATAGCCGCTTTCATTGGTGCACTCATGCCTCCAAAACTTTTGAAGACTTGAAATTAAACTACTATTGAAAACGATAGAGCCACTATCGGCAGCATCTTGGTATCCTAATTCATCAGCAGTGAGGAATGCATTGAGGCCATCACCGTAATTTTCCCATATGTACTGACCGTAATGAGAAACAATAACCGGGATCTCATCTTCTACAGAAGAAAAGACAAACACAAGTGCCAGCACGTCCCGTGCCTTAGTTTTCTCAACGAAATCGGTAATGTTTCCCACGTTTGGTTTCGTGACATCAACCTGTTGTTGGAGACACTTCAGCAGGCTCTCAGCAAATTCTAGGTGGATCAGAACAGTTTCGGTAGCATCTACCGAACGTTGCATCATGACGTTCTCCCACGCGCTTGATAACGCACGGTGGCACTTGTCGCTCAATTCTGCAAATGTAGCAGCAGCGGCGGCCAAGTGGTTATTGCATACATAGGCAAAAAATTCAACTTTGGCTGCACGCAGCACAGTAGAAGGGGACAGTCGGGAAGCCACCGCAAGCATGGCACTGTCAAGGTTCGGAAGACAAGCATGCAGGTGCTTCATTCCTAGCGTTGTTTTCAGAATTTGGTTGTCATCGAGTGTTGATGACCCAGACTCAAACCCGCACAGGTTTCTCAGGGCCAGCGTCAAGAGTTCCTTTTGTTCGCCTCGGCCATGCCTCGAGTTTTTAACGACCCACAAGTGGAACGATGAACAAAAAGACGAGACTAACTGGGGATTTAATTTCTGCGTCATGTTCAAGGAAGCGAAGACCGCCAGAAATTTGTTATTCACTACATCCTCGTCCCCATCATAGTAAGCCGATCCGTCAACTATCTCTATGATCTTGTGCAGGGTTCTGTGCAAGTACACTTGGGATCCACTCTGTGCATCTGCAAAATTCTCCAGGCCCCATGAAAAAAGTTGCTTCGCGCTATCAACAATAGGATCGTAAAGTAAAAGGGAAGGAAATGCAGCTGCACATTCGAAAAATTCCTTGAAAAATCTATCAATATGTTCAATAGCGTTGTTGGACGGGGTAGACAGAACACGAAAACTTAACTTCAACAATTCAGAAAGTATGGATGATATTGAATTGTGAAGTTTCAATTTAATCCCCTGTACTAGGAGGGTCGCCAGTGCTGGTATTGCTCTTCGTTTCAGGCTTCGAAACGCATCTATTTCAGAGTTCAGGTGATTTACTATTTTAGGGACAAGGTTTCTAAGGACAGCGTCATGCAGGACGAACACTTGCAGCTGGAGAAGTGCAGGACTGGTATCATCATTTACACCCCCTTGTTTCTGGCCTTTGTTCACCCACATCAGCATGAAGCTGCTGCACTCGAGAATTGCTTGGACAATGAGTTCAAACCTGAGTCCGTCCCCGACAGTAGCTAAAGGCTCCCTATTTAGATGCTGCATCAGCTTTTGGATCAATTCCACTCGTTTGTCATTTTTGATGTTGTACCCCTCGTAAGACGCGGGAAGCAAACTTATCAAAGGGAGCAGTTTTGGGCACGACAAGTCTTCTGCCCCAAAAAATCCTGAATCTATCATGGACCATATCCGCGGGTACACAGATTTTCGTACGTCAATTTGCTCATGAAAATTTGGAAACATTCGCATAAACGTGAGAGCAGCGTCCCACATTCTCCCGACATTGTCTCTGACTTGCTCCTTTAAACCGTAGGATAGAATGGCGTTTGCCATCTTCGGAAGGACACCCGCCAACGACGAAGGGTCTTCTATCCCCATCAAATCCGTGAAAAAAGCAAACATTGAGTTCCTGATACGTGAGTTCTTGCTCGAGATCAGGTTCCAAAATTGTTTTTTTCCAAAAAACTGCTGGTACTCCGACAGCTCTCCTGCCTCGGGTTTATGGCGAAGGAGTGTCCCAAGCCCATGCAAAGCCATTATGAGGGTTCTTTCATACCTATTTTTAACAGTCTCGTCGTCATCGTTTTTATCGCTCAGGTCACGGGGCGACGATAGTATCGTACGCTTCAGCCCTGCTTGCAAAATTCTCAATGCCTTTGGGTCGCAGGAAGCATAAAGGTTCGAGGCAAGGGTTCCGTCTACCCCTTTCTGCCCACCTGCTCGGTCACACTTTCTATCTTCCATTCCTGGAAACACTAAAAGGAAGGTAGCCCTTGCTTTCTCCGATGCAGCCCTGTACGGATCAAAGCATGCAGACCACAAAGTTAAAATAACGTCGTCCCTTATCCGGGTAAACAGTTTTGGGAACCCTTTCAAAGCAAAAATGTGGAGCAGCGTGTTTGCAATCAGCCGTATACGCCTGTCATTTGACTTGAGCAGCTTGACGAATAAATACCCGTAATGTGGCAGCGCCTGTGCAACCTGCTTCCGTTCAACGTGTGACAATTTCTGAAGCAGCTCTTGCAGCGACTTCAGCTTCGTTGTTGCGTCCTTTTTCGCAACCCCCTTAAACAACACGCCTATTCCAGAGTCGTCGCCTGTATAAAACGGTGCAACACCACCACTATCACCATTTGTAGAACCACCTGTTGCTGGTCCATGCGCACTAGTCGTAGCAAACGAAGAAAACCCAATAAAACCACCACCAGCAGACAAGCCCGAGTCAGCCAAGACAGCACTTGCATGTGCCGACGAGGAAGTCTTTACACCTTTTACGGCGCGGTTTGCCACACCGCGTTTTTTCCCTTTCCCCATATCTTTCCCCTATTTTACCAAGTCAAATCGAAGAATCAAAATTTTAAATCGATTTATCTTTTGGTTCAAACGACAAACAAAGAATGGTGTGAAGTGGTGGTAGAATATTTTGTTGTAATATTTTACAGTCAACAGTCAAGTACATTAGTTAAATCTGTGAAAGAGATTCAATACGACGATCACTTTCTAATGTTTGTTTTGCTTCTTCTCTTCGAAGAACAAAAATATAATAAAAAATACAACAAAACAACAACAAACAAACTACGAACCACAGCAGCATCACTAGAAGAGACGACACTAATATATAAATACCACTACTAATACTATTTCGATTTTTGTGGGCGGCGGGTGGAGAAGAAGAAGACGAAGACGATGACAGCATTCTCATTCTTGTGCGTGTATCAATATATTTTAAATACATAAACACAGCATAGAGGAAAAGGAGGGGAGCGAGCTGAGTTTAATCAGGAGGAGCTCCTCTCTTTCACCACTTCCTTCTTCACGATGATAAATAATTTTGAAAATGCTTGACGGCTATATTTTTAAATAATGTCCCTGATATTTTTGTGTCTGACATTGGTGTTAAAAGGTGTGGTAGGTATGACCAAAATAAAAATTAATCCACCCCTCTTCTTCTTTCTAGCGACTGGTCGATTTTTTGGACGGTTGTGGACGTTTATTGCTTGCAAAGTGAGGTTTGTGCCTGGCGGGCTGGTTGCCAAAGCGGTCCCCAGCACGTTTGGTATCATGCGTTCCCCTGCCGGACTTATCCTTCGCTTTGTTGGAAGACCGCCCGATTTTCCCCAATTTGCTTGGTGCATCCCGAAGAGCGAAACTCTTGGCAACATGCCCGAGGTGCAGCATTCGGATGTTGAATATCTTCTTTGTGCTTCTTTCGTGGCAGGCGTACGATCTGACCCAGGACTGGAACGCCTGGGCGGCCAATGTTTTCAACTCGTTCCTATTTTCTACAAAGCGTTCCAAATGCAGTTGGAATTCGTTGGCTTTAGCTTTCGCAAATTCGCCGCGGCGTGACCCTCCCATCGCCCCATCTCTCTCGCTGCAGAGACCGCCCAAGACACTGATGCTGGCAATCTGGGTAAGCTTGACCCCATGCTGCTCTAAATTCTGAATGTAGGCCGCTTCGCAGGGCCGGAGAAAGAGCAGCGCAGACCCTGCCAAACCCTTTCGAGCCGTGCGACCGACGCGATGAACGTACTCGGTGGTCTCAGATGGAGCATCGTACTGAACAATCCAGTTGACGTTGGGGAGGTCCAAGCCTCGCGCAGCAACGTCGGTGCACAAAAAAACTCCCATGTTGGACGAGCAGAAATTTTTAATTGACTGACTCCTTTCCTTTTGTGCAATGTTTCCATGCAAGCGAAAAATTTTGTCTTTCATGCATTGGACCATGGTGCTTTGTCCGTCCTGGTTGTCCGCGGCACACTGTTTCAAAAGTTCATAATGGAAATCAACAACGGTGCACGTGGTAAAGAACACCAGTATCCGACATTTTCTCATATTGTTCGGCTTGTGCATGGCTTCTGTAAAGCGGTGACGAATGAAACCAATGAGGCCCACAAGCTTCTGGGGAGAATCCAAGAGCACCGCATGCTGCGACAATTGCTGCGGGGTGTTGTACACGTCGTTGAAATGGGACGAGGACGTTGACGCGTCAACGTAGACGGGTTCGATCAAGTCCACCCCGAAGACAGACTGGACGTTCGTGCTTTGAGTGGCTGAAAGCATGAGGGTTTTCCACGGAGGCCGTCCGTACGCTTTCTCATCATTGGCCTTTTTCGAGCGCAAGCAGCTCATGACGTCTTTCATCTGCTGTTCGAAGCCTAAGTCCATCATTCGATCGGCCTCGTCCAACACCAAAAATCGCATGAACGATGTGACCATCGACGCCGTGCTGTTCAAGTGATACAGCAAACGCCCAGGAGTCGCAATCAACACATTCACGCCTTTCCTCAACCGACCCTTCTCTGCCTTTGGCTTTTCCCCACCGCAAACCATCCCAGGGATAATCCACGGCATCGGACGAAACAGTCGCTGCGCAACGTCCAAAACCTGGACCCCCAACTCACGCGTCGGGATCATTATGAGCGCCAAGACACCATCTTTTCGCTGCACGCGGGGTTGGATCCCGGCCAGCACATTCGCAACTGGGAGTAAATATGTGAGCGTTTTCCCCGAACCAGTCTCAGATTTAACAACAACGTCGGAACCCGTCTTCAGGACAATCGGGATGGTCTTCTTTTGCACAAGGGTCGGTGCTTTCATCCCCATGCCTTTGCCGTCCTCCCCGACGACATATCTCATGAGCCTCGGGTCAAGCCCTAGCTCCCCCCAGGCCGACTTGGAAAATATATGGTCACTCTGATGGCTCCTCAAGGGGTTTTGAGCCTTTGAGGTATGCTGCAGGGTGTCTCGGGCAGAGCTCAGAATCTCGTTTCGTTTCATGGTTTTTGGAAATTTGCGAGACCCGAACTCCGTGGTCGCCGCCGCGGCCGCCGCTTTCTTCTTCATTTCTTTCGCAACCGCGGACACCGTGGTCGGTCTGGGGGCCGGGCCTACAAACGGGGCTGGGGGGGGCTGCTCGACGGCAGCACTCGCACTCTCGCTACTTTCTAACTGTTCATCGTCATTATCTGATTCTATTGCTGGCGCGGTCTCAAAGGTGTCCGTGCGGTACTTTTTTTTCTCCCGGTGCTTGCTCCCCGACGCGTCCCTCCCCTTGGGACTCTGGTGTTCGGTTTGACCAAATGGCCGTTTCCGGTCTCGTTGAGGGCTTTCTCTCTTCTTCTCAGGCCCGGGGCGCGGGGTTTTGCTCTTCGACCGACCATCTTTTTTCTGCCCTTTCGAGGCCTTGTTTGCAGCTATTGCCAACTTGATCTTTTGCTTCCTCGCCTGTTTGCTCTTCTTCATCCTCTCTTTCCTGTTAAGTTTCTTCTTCTTCTCCCGCACATTGGTGTCGGTGCCGTCCGTCGGCTGGCTCGTAAAATTGAAGATCATCGTTGCTATGGGTTCAAACAGAAAAAAAAGGACGCACGTGTAGAAGATTGCACACAACGTTCATAAAGAAAAATCTTCTAATTTAATAAACGTTCATGAAAGGACAGTTTTTGTTTTTCATTCTTATATGAATGGAATACTTTGCAAGTAAATGTATTATTAATTATTATTGGTAGAAGAATTTTTTCGCTTCTTTTTTTGTTTTTTCTATCATCATCATCATCAACTATTTTATTTTTTTTCGCAAATAAGAGATGCTATGTCAATGTTAAATTTATTTATCTCTACAGGAGCTTTTTTTTCATTTTTTTTTAGCGAAGAAGAAGAAGAAGAAGAAAAAGCTTCTTTTTTTATAAAATAATAAAAAAAAAAAGAAGAATCAATTTTTAATTATATTTAATAACATCATCACAGCAAGAAGAAAAAAGAATTTGTTGCGGGGACGGTATTATTATATTATACTACATTACACCAGGTAGTAATGACATTGCTTTCTTTTCTTCTTCCCTTTTTGTTACTACCCTATCCCTTAACACTAATAAAATCATCCAGCAACCACAAAAAATTAGGGTTAATTTAAATAGGTAAATATGTAGTGTTATTATTGTACTTAATTAAGATCGATTTGGGGGTTTGTAAACTTCTACACAGAAGAAGAGTTTCATTCTCAAAATTATTGTACGGTTTACATGTAAATAGTATTGGAAAGCAGTGATAGCCTTCCATTCCTCCTCTCAAACGAATTTACAACAGTTTTATTTATATCGTAATAGTATGGACGGTCGTGATAATACAATATTGTGTGTAGTTAAATATAGTCTAGCTACAAGTGTGCTGTTATGATTATACGAGAATATAATACCGGTATTTAATGTACATTATTAGCTCAGGTACCAAAGCTGTAGGGAGGGAGACAGAAGAAGAGAGAAGAGAGAAGAGAGGAGGAGGAGCCAACGAACTGCTGCTGATGTTCGTTCATTATACACAGAGACGATCTTTATTATACTAACACATTTTAAGTTGAATGAAAGAAGGAAGAGGACAACTGTGTGTACAATTAAACGTCGTAAGGAATTGAAGAAGAAAAGATACCATTGTGACGTAACATTAGGAAGTATACTAATTATTCAAATATTTTCAACAAACACTGAACACTGTATCAAACTTAAAGATGAACTTTGCGTCCAAAGCTTTAGCCCTTGCTTGTCTAGCCGTCGGTACGTTCGCGGACGAGGCGGACCTTTCTAGCCGTGCTTTTGTACTTGTGCAGAAGTCTATCATCACCCCAGAGGTTATCAAACACTCCGAGGGTGAACTAAAAAACGTTCTGGTTGAATCACGTAATGCTTCTGTAAAAATCACCGTGAAAAACGTTGGTGGTGTTGCTGCAAGCGATGTGCAAGTAACGGACTCCTTCGAGGACGACTTGTTCAACGTCCACGGCTCCACGTCGGCCACGTACAAGTCGTTGAACGCAGGTGAAAGCCAATCCTTTGAATTCGTCATAGTTCCGACCTGGTTCACGGAAGACCTACGCAATGTCTCCCAATACTACACCCAAAACGCCGCATCTGTTGCGTACTCGTATGGCGAGGGCGACGACCTTGTCGAACGAGTTAGTGAGAGTTCGACCGAAATGATCGTTCCCGTGTTCTCCAACGAAGATTACCTTGCCCGTACTGCATTGTTCTTGAGGGAATGGATTACCTTCTTTCTGCTTGCTGCAGGACCTGTCCTTGGCCCATTTTTTTACTACATGACAGTCAACCGCATGATTCAAGACAGTCAAAAGAAACGCTGATTGTACGATCGCACACGATTTCGCTGGTGGAGCGTGTGATGGTGGAAACACAGAATTGTTGGCTCGGATCGTTTGCGAGCAAATCTAGAAGCAGACACGAAGAATAACTTTTAATACATTCCCATCATATACAACGAATACTAATTACAATAAATTATAAGAAGTATACATTAAGGATATTACATTGAAGATTCCTTTTCGTATATTTATACTTATGATTCTATACTCATTATCCTATATAAAAAGGATCGCTTCGGCCTTCTTTCTCTTCAGAGCCTCAGACGAGGAGGAAAAGGAGGTAAATAATAAAATAATAAAAAAAAATAGTAGAAATTTTTTTATTTATTTTCATTTCTCTCTTTGTGGATTCCTCCCTCGTATGCTATGTTTATATTATTTAATAATATATTATTTAAAGCCAAAGATAGAAGAAGAAAAGAAGACGAAACGTATTAAAATGACATAATTAGTATACAGTAGTACCGGTACGTAATATTCATTAGCAAATAGTGATTACAATTTGTGATGATAGTCCTATGTGATATTATAGATGTGTATTATACCTCGTACTTATTTCTTTCTTTATCGCTTGTATTACACTTATTACGAGGATTAGTTTCTATAGATATTGGAGCATCTAGCATCTAGCATCACATCAACAACAACAAATTCCTTCTTTCTTTCTTTCTTTCTCTCTCTCTTCTCTTCTCCTCTCTTCTTCTCTCTCCTTCCTCCTACTCGTAGATCCTAGACTAATAAAATTATTAAAATAATACTCTTCTTCTTCTTCTTCTCTCTTCTCTCTGTTTTCTTCCTCCTCGTCGTGTCTCGTATCTTCTCGTATCTTCGTCATCTCGTCGTATATTTATTTATTATTATTTTTTTCTTTTTCTTCTTTTTTCTTCTTCTTCGAATCGCTCGTATTGTCTCTTATTATATTTTTTATTTTATACTACTACACCCGTTGAAGACTGTTACCCAAAGTTAACGTTTCGTGGCATATCTTTCTTTCCTTTCTTAATTTTTTCAGTTTACGAATAAAATTCTTCTTTTAGTCTAAATGAACTGATTCAGACGGACAGGTCGTTGTTGTGTTTTTGTTGCGTTCTTCTTGATTTTTGTTTCTTCGGTTGTTTTTTTTAGTTGTAGGTTTTCCGCGAAAAAAATGGCCTCATTGGCGGTCGGTGCGGATCGGTCGGCTTCGAGCGTATCGGGGGCGGTCCAGCAGCCTTTGGGACATGCACGCTTGGAGGGGGGCTTGGAAGGCGCGGGTGCATTTAAAGTGGACTTTCCACTCTTAATCGTTGGTGCCGGACCGCACGCGCTGGCACTCCTTACAAAGTTGATGGAGCCCTCGCTGGACCAGCTGGAGGAAAACCCTTCGAACAAGACGTTGTTCAAAGTGTCCAACAGCAATAGAATAAGCGCAAAGTACAAGCTGTTGCCGGACCACATCTTCACCCAAAAGGACGCCACTATTCGAGGGAAATGGAGCAAGGCACAGAGGAGCCAGGCCGAGCACAAGGCGTTTTTGGAAAATGTGTGCATAGTCGACCGCAACAAAAGCTGGCTCGCCCAATGGAAGCACCAGTTCGCAGCGCTGGGCATTCCAAATTTGCGCTCGGCCCTTGGGGCACACTGCGACCCAGTGGACCCGCAGGGCATGCGGATTTTTATAGAGAAGAACTGGGACAGGGACAGCGCTGTGGTCAATCTTGACTTAGACAGAAGCGTTGCGTACCATGGACCGTACGAAGTCCCGAAAACGGGGGTCTACAATGCGTTTTCAGAGTCTATCGTGGAACGGTACCATTTGGAAGGTTCCATCACGCAGGGGACCGTGACGGACGTGAAGGCCGTCCTTCGGCAGCAAGGAACCGATGGGAACGCCAAGTGCGGAACGAAAAAGGCCCATTTCTTCCGGGTCGAGTTGGCAGATGGCGCAGTTATCACAGCGAGCAACGTCGTGTTTGCGACGGGGCCCTTGAACACTCCAGTGTACCCAGAGTTTTACGGTGACCTCGACGACGAGGAGCGCACGAGCATCCCCCCCGGGCGCCTGCTCCACTCCTGCAATATTATGTGGGCGCACGAAAACAGACAAGGAGTCGAATCGTTTAAGAAGCTGTTGATTGTTGGGGGCGGGTTGACTGCGGGGCACCTGGCCGTGCGTGCTATGCGAATGTGCTCCGGAGATCAGCATGTCTCGCTCGTTGCCCGCGGACCTTTGCAATCGCGGCAATTCGATTTGGACTTGCCATGGATGGGTCGAGAGCGAACGAGTCGGTTGGCAACGTTCTGGTCCAAGGCGGATTACAACCAGCGCATGGAGGTGTTGCTTTCGGCCAAAAATGGGGGTAGTATGACACCGGAAGTGTTGAAAGAACTGGAGGAAGGAAAAGAGTCTGGACTGTTCTCCTGTTTTGAAGACAGCGACATCGAGTACGCGTACTTTGACGATTCATCGAACTTGTGGGAAGTGCAGTTCTCTGGAGACCACGACGGACCCCTATTTTTTGATACCATTTGGTGCGCCACTGGAACGAAAGTGGACGTTCGCCTCGATGCCACGTTCAAGGGTTTGGAGGGCTACTTTAATATTGTGGGCGACAGGCTTCCGAAACTGACGAACGATTTGCGCCTCCACGCGGATTTAAATGCGTTTGTACTAGGAGAGCATGCGGGGCTGACTCTTGGGCCTGGAAGCGTGAATTTGATGGGAGCCCGCGGGGGCGCTGCACGAGTAGCAGAGGCGCTGAGGCGTGCGGGAAGCGTGCCGGGCAGACATCCCGGCGGGAAGGATTGAAAGAAGAGAGGGGCGAAATTGGTATTTTAGAATTTTTTGGCACGGACATTTTTGTACATATTTTTTTCAATATACACTCTGGAATGGCCAGACGTAGTATAAGTTTGTACGAACGCTCTTATTAAATAAGTTTAACGTACGTAGTTCGTACTTTGTACTTTCCTCAGTACGAATCAAAAAAAAACAGAAGCTAAATTTAATTACTTAAATAACAGCCAATTTTCTTGTTTTTTACTTAAATAACAGCCAATTTTCTTGTTTTAAAAAAACAAATTATATAGTATGTTTTAAGACTCTCATTTTAAATCAAATACTACTTCAAATCCAACCCCAATCCTATCTCGATTTTTTAATTACGAATCATAAGAGCAATTAAGAGCTCCTCTATTAATGTTTTATATTTTGTTAAAGAAAGGGTGCGCGCGCGCGTCTCCCCACTACAAGGGCTTCACCTGGTCCTTCTTGACGGCCCGATTGTTCGCTTGGATGGCGATAAACCTATCCGTGTTGTCACTGAAAATAGTATGAGCGTTGATTTCTTGGAAAGGGAGCAAGGTTCCATCAAAATTCACAGTCTTCTGGTCTAGGTGTCGAGCAAGCTCCCCCAAGCATTCAACGGAAAAGTGCCAAACATCGTAGAAGTTTTCCTTGAACATCTTCACATCTACGTGAGTTTCTGGCGCCAGCCCCAGAACTTTCATGGCGTGGTGAGCGTCGCTTTCCGGGCAGCCCCAATTGATCAACATGTGTTCAATCTCTTCCACAGTGACATAGCCAGAACGGTCCATGTCCAATATTTCAAAGGAACATTTTATGAGATCGTCTTCGCTCTGCTTCAAAAGTTCCTTGGAGAACGTGGTATTGTCGTTGTACTGCCTCTCCTTCCCTATCTTCTTCATCATCTCGACGGCCCGCTCACGGTACAGGTCCGAAAAGAAATGGTTGCGGTCCAGCTCTGCCTCGAAAAATATGCGGCGCTTTGGTTGGCGCACCCAGCATTTCCACAAGGGTTGGTATAACACTACAAATCCTCCGAAGAATATCATGCCCCCCGCCCCTAGGGCTGGGTAAACGCATATCATACCGGCCATGATGATGGCCATGGTATACTGAACTCTGCGAAACAGCCCGATCTTCGTGGTGAAGTGGATCACAACACGGACCCATACGTACATGTGGTGGATCAGTTCTAGGGAAAGAAACCACGACAAGATCAGCAATTCGTTGCCACCCGCGGCTAGGTTGGTCACTAGCTTTACCCAACAAAATATTTTCATGATTATGGCACACATGTAGCAAGGGATCATGATCTTTTTCGCGCCGAACACGATGTCGGTTTGGAATATGGCCGTCAGAATATGGAACAGGGAGAAGACAGACATATAGTTGATCATCGCAAGGCGCTGGTCACCGACCAAAAACGCAGACCACAGCCCCGCCATGCATTCGCCAGAGCCGGCAATGGCGTGAATCGTGATCGACACCAGGCGAGAAGTCGTCATCATAAATTTTGGGTGCGGCCGGTTCTTCACATGGTATAAAATCACGCACACGTCCGCACTAAGTGAAATCATCCAAATAATAATTGCCGACCCGATCCGGTCGTACAACGCAGCGTAGTCGACCCCGGAAACCTCGTAGACAACGAAGTCCTTCGAACTCATGCACGAACCGGAGCAGGTCGTTGTATTCTCTTTGGTGCTTCTTACAGCGTGCTGGTGCTCCCGTTTCTGGCACAAAGTTGCCGTGGTCTGTTTTTTGGACCACCAGCGGGCGTTGTTCCCCATGCGGTTAACGAAGGACACGTACGAGTCCTCTTCCTTCTTGTGTGGCGTGAGCAGCAAAATTGAATATCCGATCACAAAGAATAAAACCACGAAACTGAGCCATACGTACCTTCTCCAAAGGTCACGGCGACAGTTTTTGTTATCATGGCACCGCTCTGGCATCTTGTCCTATTTTCTTTCTTTCCAGCCTTCTTCAATTGTTGCCCCAGTTCGTCCCGTCCGTTTCGTTCCGTAAGTAGGAGTGCACACTTCTTGCTTCTGCAAAGGGTCGGAAACCTTTCACAATTGAAATATTCCCAAACTCACTCTTTAATTCAATTTAATTTAATTAGAACTTATTCTCTTCCCTTCCATTACCCCCAATCGTTTCCTTTCTTTACATTACATTCCATCTCTCTCTTTCATTCATCGTTTAGTCGTTCTTATTTCATGCTTCAATTAATCAAATAAATTATCTTCTCATCATCATCTCGTGTGCTATTATGATATTATAGCTGCTACTACTTTTTATCGAAAGTGGATTACGCGTATGACCGACGGAGAAACAGAGGAAACAAAATTGGATGATAATGTATTGAATAATTATAATATTTAGTATATAATAATTGTATACTAGAAAAATCAATTTTCTTGACTCGAAATGGTCTATTTTATTCTTTATTGTATTTCTATATTAATTGTTTTTTAATACTATTTCCAATGAGATCCTAAATATTCTTTTGTGTATATAAATATTATTTTTAACTACATTTTATTCATATACTTAAATTAATAATCAAATTTTGAAAGGAGTTGTGTTAATTAATTGGATTAATGGATCTTTCTTTCATTTTCTTCTTGTTTCGATGATACAACATTGTTAAAATTAATTATATAAACTATAATAAAGCAAAAATGCTCTTCTTAGTCTACTCGTACGCGTAGTCTCGTAGTAGGTTGCTCAGGTTTTTGCATACTCCCATACTCCCATCCCAGTTGAGGCAGGCCCCAGTGGGACCCAGGAGGCCCAAAGTGACCAAGTGACCAAGGCCCCGGCCCCACCCAGGCTTCAACTTTTGTCGCCTCCTTCCCAACTTTGATTTTTATCACATTTAGGTAGACCTATTTCTCCAGGAGGGAATTTTTTTATTTGTTCATTACTTTTCATTAAGTTGATTTACTTTGCAACCTTCGATTATTTTCTTCACCTTATTTTTGCCGTCGGTAGTCCTATAATGGTAACTAGACTATTTTCTTAATTGTATTGCGTTAGGAAAATAGAATTGTTATTTTAATTGTAATTAGACTTGTTCCTTATTAATTCTATCAAAAATATCGTTAGATTTTATACAGTAGAACAGTAGAATCCTAAAAAAAAAGATTAACTTAGAATATTTGCGTTAGGAAAAGTTATTAGGCAAATTTAGAGGCATAATTAGGTGAATGAAGGCGGGATAAATATTGGTGGTATTAAATAATACCCGTACCCCAATAATCAATCCCCAATAATGTTTTTATTTAATTATTAGACTACATTGATCTCCTCGTTGGTAGTGTTCGTAGACAACAACGAGCAACAAGCAGCCACCAAAAGAAATAAATTATTATTATAATAATTAGGAGAAGAAAAAAAAAGAAGTATTATAATAATTTAAATTATTATTACTGTTAATTATATTTCAAAGAAGAAGAAAATACAGTTACTCCCGCAAATTCTTTATTTTACGCATAATTAATGTTTAAAAGAAACCGACAAAAAATAAACAATCAAAAGTAGAAGAAGGGAATGATCAAATTTTAACAAAGGAGAATCATCAATAATACGAGAAAGCAACGACGGACTAGTTTATGTCGGTGATAAAGGAGGAAAAAGTAAAAAAGCAAGCCGGGGGGGTGGTTTGGGGCAAAAGTGAGACCCACTTGGTCCCCGCCGTAAAGTTAGAAGAATACGTCGTTGCAATAGATCCCGGGGTCGACCCAGTGTACGGCTTGAAAAACCCCTCGTTTCAAATAACAGAAGGTGCACTTGAACGGGCGCAGATAGAAATCGATAAGTTTGTATATAAAATGGTAAGGAGCATGATGATCATAGGGGAGAAAGGGGAGCGCAGGTTCGAGGGCAGGCGGGAAGTCGTGATAAGGGAGGACGACATTTTACGGATGGTGTCAAAAAAGAGACTTCATGTTCTGTTAGAGCCCGGTTTAGAGGATTTGGAAGTGCCAGGCAGTTTTAGGAAACGAAAATTAGGCAAGACATTCACGGACCGAGCAAAAGATCGGTCACCCAAGCGGACGAGGCGAAGCCGGGAGGACATAAACCCTTTGCTGTGGGCATGAATAGTTTTTTATCAATTAGGAATGTATGCAATGGAGCTTGTTGCCGCGGTCGGCGAATCGCTGGTCCAGGTGCTGAACAGCGGACACGATTTTTCCTGCTGCAAAAAGTGGCCCTGTTTCGTGTGCTGCATCGAGGAAAGGTGGCGGAGGCAGTGGGCAACGGCATCGTTTCGATGATCGATTGTTTTGCGGTTTGTAATTTTATTAAAACAGTGTTTATATCATACCAGGGGTATCTTTAAGATATAAAAACAAGAAAATTGGCTGTTATTTAAGTAATTAAATTTAGCTTCCTCATACCCTAATCCTAATATATAGATTCACTTTCATGATTTTTAAAAAACTTGATATTCCCTCATCGTCTCAACTGTCGACACCCGCACCAGACACTGCTGCCGCAGCCTGCTGCTTTCGGAAGAGCGCGGCGTACCTGCCACCCAATCGCATCAGCTCCATGTGCGTGCCCTTCTCCACAATATGCCCCCGATGCATCACACAAATCATGTCCGCATCGATGACGGTCGAGAGTCGGTGGGCGATGACAAGCACCGTTCGCCCCTTCATCAAGCGAGAGAGGGCGTCCTGGACTACCTGTTCACTGGCAGCGTCTAGCGCACTGGTGGCCTCGTCGAGGAGTAAAATGCGCGGGTCTTTCAGCAGTGCGCGGGCTATGGCGATGCGCTGGCGTTGCCCACCGCTGAGCTGCGAGCCGTGTTCGCCTAGCTCCGTGTTGTACCCATCGGGGAACGCGGAGATAAAATTGTGCGCGTTGGCCGCTTTTGCGGCCTCGATCACTTCCGCCTCTGTCGCGTCCGGGCGCCCATACTTTAAGTTTTCCAAGACAGAGCACGCAAACAGCGCTGGGCTTTGGTCTACCATTCCAATCATGCTCCGAACGGATTTCGCTTCGTACTGGGTCAGCGCAACCCCGTCTACCAGGACGCTCCCGCTTTCCGGGTCGTAGAATCGCTCGATCAAGCTGCCGATCGTAGACTTTCCACACCCTGATGCGCCTACCAAAGCAACCACCTTTCCTGGGGGAAGTGTCAAATTTAAATTGCGCAAGACTTGCACCCGTGGCCTTGACGGGTACCGAAAGTCAACGCCGGAGAACACTACTTCGCCCTTCAGGCCAGCCTTTTCCAGCGTCCGCAGGCCACGTTCATTTTCTAGTTTTGGGCAGCGCTGCACCACCTCGTAGACCCCGTCGCATGTCGCCATTGCTTTTACCATTCCTGTCATGGTCCTCGAAATGCCCGCGTACGCCCGTTGAAGTTGCAGCACTTGCGAAGTAACCGTCACCATCCCACCACTATCCAGCTTGCCTTCGCTTATCAGTTTACCCCCAAACACACACAACAAAAGCTGCATCGAGTTGATACCGAAATGCAGGGCTGCGTAATACGAGCCGGCCCCCAGCGCCATTTTCATTTTCAGCCCGACCACACTCTCCAGAGCAGACGAGTACCGTACTTTCTCCCTAAGTTCACCTGTAAATGCCTTGACGGTGCGAACATTCGAGACGGTCTCGTTTGCAACGGCATTGGCGGCCCCGTTCGCCTTGCTGACCCGTTTGCTGAGTCCTTGCAGCCCCATGGCGAGGAAGTGTGCGGAAATCGCGAGGACGGGAAGGGTCCCCACGATGAAAGTTCCGATGGTCGGCGAGAGGATGAACAGGTTCACCGTTCCGGCAATCAGATTCATGCCGCTGCGAAGTCCCGTGGTGAACATTTGCCTAACGGCAGTGCAAATAGCGCCTATGTCTTCCGAAATGTGCTGCATGATCTCCCCCTGCTTGGTCTCGTCAAAGAACTCCATGTCTTGGCGAACAATGCTCTCAAAATAGCTCTCCCGCAGCCGTTGCCCAAGGCGATTGGTCGCAAGGGCAAGGAACGAAGTCGCAAGAAAGCTCAGCCCGAACTCCGCGCCGAACAATACCAGCAGTTTGCGGACGGGAACCCATATGTTGCCGTCTCCACTGCTAAACATGCCGTATATATCCCCGAACTGTCGCGCTTCCATCACACCGCAGACGGCCATCCCCAACGAAGCAGCGGCTGCCACCAAGTACAGCCACCAGTCCTGCTTCGCAGCGTTGACGACCCATATCCATATCGAACCGGACCTTTCATCCAGGACTGTCAACGCCGTGGGACTCTCCGGCTCACCATCTGAATCTTTCGCCGCCGAATCGTTTGCTGTGGTTGATTCTTGTTCCCCGCCGTCTGAATCTGGCACAACTTTTTCTACATTGCTGCTACCCAGCACGACCAGGCCCGGCGGCGACTCCTCTGCAAACGCTACCCCAAACTTACTCTTGTACGACAGTAGTCCGACCCCCGCAAAAACGCCTGCCGATGCAAACATACCGACGGCATTTACAAGCCTGGGAGGTTTCAAGAAAACACCAGAGAAAAAGTACCTTTGACCAACGTTCCGCTTAACCTTAAGAGGCAGCCTCGTGCACGGCCGCGAGAGCGCAGAAACTCCCCGAGCCAAGTGCGACCGGAGCAATAAATTTCCACCCAACTTCCACATTCCTCCGTTCTCGTACTTTCAAAGACCTTGGTCCACTCAATTATTCCGCTTCGTAGAAACACAGTTCTTAATCCTTTTGGAACCCCTTGGTTTCTTCATTCACCGTTTCACTTATCTCCTGTTATTGAAAGATCATTCTCGCGTTCCAGTTTTGTGTTGTTTATTACTGTACCGTACGTACCGAGTATGACGACGGACATTTAAAAAAATTATAAAAAATATATTATAATAATAAAAAAAAAGAAGAAGAAGGACCGTCGTCGCGTGGTGTGTCAATATTAATATTATTAAAATATAAATAATTATAATAATAATAACAACAATAATATTATATTATTAATATGTTATTGTTTGTATCATATTATTATTATATTATTCAATGATGAATAGACGAACGTTGTATGACATAGTCTATATATACATATTATACCGCCCTCGTTCGTGCGAATACGAAAATGTTTTTCTCAAGAATTTTATGACGTCCACGTAAACAGCCTTCCATCCCCTGGTAACAGGGCAATCTGAAACCCAGGCAAAAACGGCGAGTCATCTTTCGGGGGAACGAGCTTGCCAGAACTTGGGTCGACTTCCATCATTTCCTCATTACGAGGAGCCATGCCCACTGTTGCCAACGCTGGGTGGTTACTATCCTGGTTCACAAGCAAAATAGTCCGGTTGTTGTCATAGCAGCCAAGCATGAATTCAGAATACGGTCCAGCGCTACTTCCATTTATGGAAGTCCATGGCAACTGTATCAAAGGAGTCGTAGCAATGCCTGAGGTCTGCACTACACTGGAAGATACCGTGTCTAGTAGCCAATCCCCAAACACTCGAAGTTTGGAATTGATACGTTGGACAATAGGGTATTTATGCCCTGGGGACTGATCGGCAATGTTAGGGGGATTCCCAGGAGTCGGTGTCATTATTGCCTGGCCACGGAGAAAGCCTGCACCTGGCGGAGTCCAGTAACAAAAGTACATGACCCCTTTCGACCCTATCGCCAAAGAGGTGTACGCTTGCCATCGTAATTCAGCTTCAGACACATCATACTGAGATACTTGGTTGAACGGCATCGCATTGAAAAAGTTCCAAAACGGGATGTTTGGTTTAACCGAGAGCGACACTTCTCGCAGTGCCAAGAGGTTGAGAATATACCCTTTCTTCGTACGGTTGCTTGGTTGCCTCGTCGGATCATCGAACGCAGGGTAGTGGTCGACGCTGAGCATATTCGGTTTGACCGTTTTCATGTATGCGAGAAGGTAGTCCTCGTATGTATCAGCGCCTAATTGCTTTGGAGTAGCGTAATTGGGAAGCAAATTTACAAAGGCCATTTGCCCGACTGCTTTGGCGTCGGCTACAAGCTTGGCGACGCTGTTAAATTGACTGACATTGGGCTCATCCGAAATTTGAAACCCCCACGCGCCAGATATATTTGCACACTTGCCGTTGCAGATGTTCGGAATTGCCTTCAGACCATTTTTCGTTGCTGCAGCGATTTGTGACGTGACGGTCGATGGATCTTTTGCCCCAAATCCTCCTAATAACACCGTGAAATTGGCCTCCGCCACACGTTGGTATTCAGCATCGAACCGTTCAGGAGGAACCATCGGGTCTACCCAAAAAGATATTGCAAAACGGTCTTGTTTCCAGGGGTTACGACGAGGGTCACTCTCCGCCGCGACCAAAAAAATTGGCCACACTGTCACAAAGTAAGCCCAAACACGCATCCTGTTCTCAACTGCACTAGTGAATCTGATCTAAACTATTGTCTTAAGCGAAGATTCAGAAGAATAAGTCTGTTGAAATTAAATTAATAATAAACCACAGGTTCCTGCGTCACCGTTCGGTACTGAACATTTTATTGCTTGGTCCTGTTCCCTCCCCTCCCTTCTTTATATTAATTTTATTAAATAGGACTAGCTTTATATTGATGATGATGATGGGACTTCTTTTTTCTTGTGATAATAGATAGAAGAGATATTTTAAATAATATTAATAATAATAATAATATTTTATTAGACCTATTACCTATTATAATATTCAACAACAAAACATCTTTTTTTCCATTTCTAGTCGTCGTCTTCTATCATCTTTCGTTCTTCTTCTCTTCATTTATTCTTCTTCCTATTTTATATATTATTGGAATTATACTACTACAGCTGTATGACCATGTCAAAAATATAGTGTTAAATGAGTGATTTGAAAGGCATTTATTGTGTTAATATTGTATATTTAACAATATTAAAAAATATTTATTCTCTTTCTTTCTTTCTTTGTTTCTTTGTTTCTTTCTTTCTTTCTTTCTTTCTTTCTTTCTTTCTTTCTTTCTTTCTTTCT